>JAFBJW010000059.1:257545-385007 GCA_016785235.1 Pseudorhombus dupliciocellatus | reverse complement strand
TCAGACTGATCCAAAAATAGAGTTCCAATTACTTCATTTATTAACATTGGTTATATGTGAATTTTCACTTGAGATATGTTTATTCTGTAATAAAGAGAAAACATTTACAATCCATCATGCCGGCATGACGGCGATCTAATTAGTCAGGGAGTTAAAGCATGTAAATGACAGTCTCTATGTGCCTCTCACCAGCTGTGTCCCTCTTACTCTACAACATGTGGCCCATAATGAAGCCAGATTAGTAGCACTTGTAAATAAGATGGATCAGCCCCATATCCCAGGAATGGCACTCACAATTTATGATAGCACTCTTGTGCAATTTATGCCCGGTGCCAACATTCATTGCTAAAGCAGGAAGTAGCAGAAAGGTAGCAGGGGAAGATCCTGGTGGCGGATGGTCATGCAGTACAATCTCAAATTCAATCTCAAAATGTGTTGCGCTGTTTTACTACGCTTCCGGGGTTGAATGACGTCTGACTGCAGTGTTAAAAAGGAAGAGCACACACAGGATTGCTTGAGTCCTCTATGAGATTCTGCTCCATGTTCACCGGTCTGCATTACTTCACCACTGCAGATTTACGATGCCACGCTCCTGCTCTGCCACATCCCAACAATGCTCCACTGGATTCCTATCTGGTGACTGGGGAGGTCACTGGTATTCACTGTCAGCTTAATGAAAACAGTTCAGTTTGCTGGATGTAGCCATGTGGAGGATGACTAGGATTTTCGTTTTCCACTAAAAGTCATGATGAATGCGATCAGGATGGTTTTCAGTAGTGGAAGTGGCTGCCTGCACCTGTAGTCGTTCCACCTGAAGCTTGGACGTGCTGTGCATTCTGGGATGCCTTTCCCAAAGTGACTCATCTAGAAAGAGCTTTGGCCTTTACTGGATGCTCATCTTGTAAAGGCTACGTACTATTATTATAATTACCTCTACAGGGGCTACTCTTTGTGAAGCTCTTGGAGAGCAGCAGTTGCAGAACTACTCAAACAACTCAGTCACTTTCACCACTCTCCCTGTCCAATCTGACGTGAACTCAAGCTTTATTCATTGGACTGCTGCCACATGTTGGTCTGCAGCTTTGCATAAAGGTGCACAGGTTTTCATGAAGTGCTTGGCCAGTCATCAACTCCCTATGCCTTTAAATAGCCTGCTGCACCTGTTCATCTTGCTTGTGATTAGCTTGAGCACCCTTGGATCTCTATTAGAAGACCCAGCTCCAACGTCGTCATGTTTAGGATTTTTTTTGTTTATTATTGAGTTAATGACCCACTGGTCTTGTTTGTCCCTGTGGTGTTGATGAGGTTGTCTGGGAGCTGGATAATACAATTTCAATAGAATACGTTAGGCTACTTACCAGATCCGATTGTTTATAATCCAGCAAAGCACTACCTGGAAACGTCACACTTATTATTGAACAGATGCTATGGAATCTGAGTGGAAATAAGGATGAATTGCTGATTGAAATGTTTTGTATAAGATAGTTTTTAAAATATTTAATTATAATTTTTGTATTCAGGCAAGGAGACTTAGTGAGGGTGTGGCCTTGATTCTCTTCTTCTGCAGCCTTTTCTCCTTTAACCTCGATTTCTCTCCCCAACCTTTTTCCTCTCCTCTCTGTTGGATCCTGGGGTTCTTAGGCATGTCTACTGTTAATAATTCAGCCTGGGGATGGATTTTGATCTTCATTTGTGGCAGGAAGGGCTTTGCTCCACTGAACAATACACTCACGCCCAGACCCCTCACATATTCTGGTGATGCAGAAAGAGGAAAACTCTTTTACCCTCAGATAGCTGCTTTTAAATGCAGGGTGTCTGGGGGGAAAACAGGGGGAAGGAAATGGACGAGAAAGACATAGCACTGATTTCTTTTCTTAGCATGAACCAAAAACACAGGCCTCAATAAAGAAGTGATAATCTCAGTAGAGGATGTTTTCAATGGAACAGCAACCAGGCAGCGGCGGAACATGGCCATGTAAAGAAACATCTCATTTCTCTCTTTTCCCACCTCCGCTGCATCTGCGGGTCATTTTGCTCCATTTCCTCTCCCCACCTCTCTCTGTTTTGGAGTTTCCACTTCCCTCTGTTTCATGACACATTTTCATGTGGTGACACATTAGTATCCATCAGTTTTGAAGGGCAGGGCGATCGGGGAGACCTGTCGACTGGTGTGTGTCATACATTATAGCACAGAACTCATTTCCTGCCTGGGTTTAACAATGTCTGTGTCCTTTGAGAGGTGAGACTATATGAGACACATCAGGAGCTTATATGTGTTTTCTGTTGGAAGCTGGACAGATAGAAAGACCAAAAAGAAAGTGTGAAAAATCCATTAGTCCTCCAGCAGTATATGGCCACTGTATGAGGTTCAGCGATTCATTTTGATCTTAAAGAAGTGATTAAAACTTGAGAAACTTAAATTCAGTGAAATAATTCCAGTGCATGCTTTAAAATATGAAACAATAACAAGATAAAATGATCCAACACCTTCTCAGATTACATTTCTCTGAAGGTTAATCCTCCTCCCCTGGGGAAAGAGAATACTCAGAGTTTAGTGCATATCTGAGAGCATCTATGCATTTTATTAAAACCTCTTTTGGCTAAACTGTAAATAGATGTAATTGCCTCCTTATGTATCAGATCATAATGACGTATAATTTCAATAGTATAACATTTTGTTCCTTTTCATCTTATCGCCGTGCAGGAGTTGCTACTTGGTGGTCTGTGACAGGGGTCAAATGAGTAAATTAAACCACACTTTATCGTCTCCAATCCTTTTCAGTGAAGAGTCATCCCACTGTGTGTTAATGAGGTAACAGCTATGAGCCCATTCACTCTCATTTACAGTCAATTGTGCGATTTTCCTGAAGTAGCCTGGCCTCAGGAGCAAGCAACAGACTTCCGCTGTTTCCCTCGTATCTGTTAATTAACAGTTGCACCAGTTTTTTTTTTGAGTGTGTACATTTCCTTTCCCATTGTGTACAATTCACAGAACCTTTCTTTTTTTCCTCTCTCACCCTTATACTGTATATGGTCATCACATTTATAATTGTGAAATTGTATCTATATCATCTAAATAGTATATTTATTTTCCTTAGAATGGGCCCGGGTATTTAAATACTTGAACAAACACTTTCAGAGTTTGTAAGAAGGCTGAAGCTACCTCAGATTCTTCGTCATGTTTGGAAGAGTTTTGTTGTTTTTTATTTACAGCTAACCTTCACCAATGTGTAATCTTGACAAACTCTCTTGACATTTACAGTGGTGTCCACCCGTGTGGCTCCTCATCCTCTCTTTTCATTTCACTCCCTCTGTATCGTGCTCTACATTTGACTTTTTAATTCGACACTAATCCTCACCTCTGTTTCCGTCTGCTGTCTCTGTCTCTACTCTGGGATGACAAGTTATCCCTCCTTCTTTTCCCTCCATCATTATTCCTCTCAGACACACATCTGGGTCTGGATGTGAAATGAAGAATGACCGACAGGATGGCACCTGGAAATACCCATCACCCTGTATTTCCTACCAGCTGAAGCCCTTTAAAGATGTCAATATGGGGGTGCTCGTAGGTAGATGGGGGTCTTATCTCCCTCAAACACCTGTACCTGCTCCACACTGCCATTTAAGGCCTCATCGCGGCATAAATAGGGAACAATGCTTTTTTTATTTTTTTTTATTTTTGCGTGCCTTCAAGAGATGCTGCATGGAAACAGATTAGGGAGCCCTGGGGATTGTGAGCGCCCTTTCACTCCAGCCACATTTTTATTCCCGGGTCTGGGATACCTCGTCCTTTCAGTCCTGGCTTCATGTGTGCAAAGAAGTTTTGAAGTTTAGAACTGAAAGCTCGTTCTAGTGTTTTAAATCCGATATAAAGGGTTTAGCTTCAACATAGACCACAAACATGTTCTTCACCCTAATGTGAAGCTTCCTTCTTACACCTGGTGCAATGTGGCACCAGCTTATTGAGAGTCAAACTGATAGATAGCGAGAGACATTTCTAGATCCAGTGCCCGCATTGCACATGCACACCCATGCCTGCGGGTTAGGCAATAATATAAATGCTTGAATTTGTTACGATTTGATACAAAGATCATCTTGATAATCATAATCTGTCCTCCCTGCATATCCTGTTTCCTTCAATGTTGTGGATAAACCATTCAGGGTAAACAGTGCTGGGGAATCTATACGAGGATGCACTGAAAGAGGCTTTGTTCATCACAGTCAGATTCAATATTGCCATCCACTTTTATTACATTACCATATTATTAACTCGACTTATTTTTCTTGTTTGTTTTGATCTGGACTACTGGACACATCTGAGAGTAAAATGAGGATTGCTCTACCAGTAGTCCTCTGATGCCGCTTGACTGGTCCGAAACAGCCCGCACACCTTGGGAGCCTGTTAAATCTCAAACACTTAATTAACATGTTGATTTTAATTAGCTGTCACTGGGCTGAGAGTGAGGTGGTGGTAATGGGGTTTGTTCCTGGCAATCAATGTGTAGCCCTTGTGAATGGCAACAACAAATTCAAATTATAAGAACTTTTCTTTTTGTTTTTTTTTCTGTATATGGCCAATAGGGAGGAGGTAGGACCTTTATCAAAGACAATGAGTAGGCACTGGTCAGCAGGAGCATGCAACAAAAATACAATCTGCTGTTGCTTTATGAAGCTATAAGGTAATTTCACACAACAATAACTCTGAGGTTAGAAACAACCATGCTCTGCAACATAGCTCACTGTCTACACAGCAAAGTTGATCCATTTAAGAAGACCTTCTGTTAAAAAGACAACATTATGGTCTACCTTTTCTTTTGAGAAAAGAAATAAAATTATGCGTTGCTGATCTTTTGGACCCAGCGGGCCTTTCACTCGGCTGCAAGGACTCCCGTTTAATGCAGTCATCAAAGTCAGAGGCAAGAAAATGAGAGGGAATCCAATAAACAATTAACTTTTTGTCCGATGTCCCAGAGAATATCCCGCTGAGGCACACAACATTTTTCATTCCAGAATAAAATCCCTGTTAATTTTTTGTAGCAGGCTGAAATCTCCCTTTTAAAACTGACATCAATGCATGTCACTTCTTTGGTCGTATCATTTCATTTAAAATGAAGGTGAAAGTGAAATTGCTTCAAAGCAATGTCACCGAGGTCAGGGAGTCTGTAGTGAAGGAGCTCATTTGGTACAAGGCAGGGATAAGAGCCTCTTAATGGAGAGCACTACTTTCTGTTTAAGATACTACATCCTGATGACTGATAATGGGTGACCAGGTACACTCAGGACCTGCTCTCACCAGATGTATGTTTCTTGTGTGTGTATGTGCTAGCTGTTCAGTGCATTCACATCTGGCATTAAAATGTGGCCCTGCATATTTGCTGTGGTCAGATCTCAGATCAGATCTTACATCCATTCTCTAAACAAACACATTATTTATGTTCACAAAGACCAATTTGACTTTTAAACCCAAATTTGAGTACAAGAGACTGGGTCCACTGGCTTCTGGACACAGTTACCAAAAGGTCTCCCTTTGGCGCAGTCAAGCGTTAACCAGATTTTGCAGAATTAAAACTGAAAAAAAGTATTGTGTTGATGCAGTCATCAATTTTATCTCAACATTGTATTTATCCCTTAACTTGTTAACAGCCCCTCCCACTCAATGTGTAAACCCTGAGGTTTTGAGAGCCGTGGGTAAAGAAATTGGGCATGTGGTGTGCTACCTCACAGCTCTGCACACTGCACAGTCAATACATCTCACATCTTTATTGTTTTTTTTTATTTTTATTTATTTATTTATTTATTTTTTAGTGAAGCAGCACAGAATCATAAAAACAACAGATAAAACATAACACATCAGAAACACTAATAAAATAAATAATGAAGTGAGGCTTGAATACTGAGCAGTTTAAATCCCAGACAGCTTCAAGGTAACTTTAGATTTCTAAAAGACTAATTCATAACAAATTGGCAACAAAACAGAATCACCATTCCTGCAGCTCTTTTCTCTCTCTCTCTCTCTCTCTCTCTCTCGCTCGATATGTGTGGTGGGCCCTTTGCCAACTGTTGGCTCTCAGTGGGGCCCATCCATATGGCCAACATGTTCTGCATTCATTGCGTGGCCATTTAACGTGTTTAATTGTTCAACATTTGACACCTTGTCAAGACAATTAGTTGAGATTGTTCCTGGATAAGATGCCGTGATGCTAAGTCACAAACTTTTTTTTTTTTTGTGCGTGTGACACTGTTGATGATGACTCATGCTGGTACCATTGCCTTCACTATTCTATTATTTATTCTTTTCTTGCTGGTGAATGATACTGATATCTGTAATTTATCTGGTACCTAATCTGTCAACTACCTTTTGGCTACAGTGTCATTAACGTTAAGGGTTTTTGACTCATGTCATATGAATATGTTATACTCATGAATAGAAATAGTGAAGAGCTGATTTTCAGATTCATTCTTACGTGCCGTTTTTTTCACGTGATCTCCGATCTGAGATCTGAAACATTCTATGTAAAATAGGCCATTTATACATTGTATGTGTGCGTGTGCCGTGTAACAAATGAAAACGTTTTGTCCTTGTTTGACGTCATGTTGTGTGTGCATGTGCGCCTGTGTGTGCAAACTCGTGCATGCATGCATGTGTGTGTCTAAGGGAGACAGAGTGAAAGCACAGCCCTCCCAGGAGAAACAGAGTCGGGGGGAGGTTACCTCCTAGCATCTGTGTCTCTCAGCCACATCCACATTTTTAATTTCATCAACATTCCTATTATCCCTCTCTCCTAATCTCCTCTAGTATCTATTTATCCCTTTAACTATCTCTTCATCTTCTCGCTCAGACTCTCTGTTTTTTCCCCTAATTTCTGGAGTCGCTACAAAACACCTTTTCTCCTGCTTGATTTATCGCCATTCTTCATAATCTCCCTCTCCCCCTCGCTCTCTCCATCTCTCTCTACCTGTCCCCTCCCCCTCTTCTTATCTTGCAGCTACAATCTGTTTCTATGGCGTTGGGCGTTAACAGGTCAAGCGTTAAGGCTAATCTAAATTTCATTCATTCATTCACCAGGGAGTTTGTAATAAAGAGGGGAGGGAGAGACTGCATCTCTTTCACTGCCTGTTCTTGCCTTGCTCTCTAACCCTTTTCTTTTTCTCTCCATCCTAGCCGTCGCTCTGTCATGTAAAGCCGTATGCTAGTGCTACTGTATCTGGCTATAGGACACCGTTTCTCTGAAAAAATGAACTCAGTCATCACTGTCAGAAATAGTAATAGTAATAACCCTCCCCTAGAACAGTGGTCAACACTGTACATTTTCAATATAAGAGACTGCGTTTGATTGATGACCAAAAGAATAGTTTGGAGAAAGGATGCATTACTTTTACCATCTGGAGACTGTCGTCAGATCGCAGTGTCCCAAGTTGTCCTGCCCTTACTCCAGCATCGTCTGCTAAATTTAGCTGCTGCAAAAACTGCAGCTCGCCTGCCTGCACAGCCATAGCCACGTTTGCTTTGTCAAGGATACGCATTGAATTTTTAGACAGGTTGGCCAGAGGGGGATCTGCCCATTGGATCCATTGTTTCTTGGAAATGGTAGGATTCATTGGTCGGGCATATTTGAGGGAGGTTGCCTTGTCATGCACATGTTTGCTTATGGAATTAGACCCTTCTAAGTGTGTATTAATGGAGTTAACTGATCTTCAGGTCAGGAACTATGTTGAGTGCGTGTTCACGTATAAGAGACCTTGTAAGAGCCCTTCTTCACCATGAGTGAGAGGCTGGCGCTGAGCTGCGGTGAGCAAAGATACAGATGACAATAAATCATTTTTTTCCAGCGTTCTAGAGATCGCAGACCCTGCCTACTCATCCACAGTGTGTGTGAGTGGGTCTCTCAGCCTTATCCCTTTCCCTTTTTCCTTCCTTCCCTTCCACCCTCACTCTTATGCTCATTCCCCCAGTCGTTTTGGACAGACCATCTGGCCAAGCACAACCATTTGTCTAATTATTGTTATTGTTTGTTTTTTTTTCTCCAATATTGCATACCCCAATGTTAGAGAGCACATAGTTGCAGACTTGACACTGTGATGCCACTGCAGGTCAAACAACAGCAATGTCTTTAAAAGGTGTCTTTTCCAGGACAGAAGTGCTAACAGTATGCATGACTTGACAACGTTCATAGTCCAGATGGGGCACTTGAACAAGTCTATTAATAAAACAATAAGAAGAGGCTTCCTGTTCTCAGTAACATAAGAGTTGTTCTTTTCGAGGTTCGTTGCTTACAATCAATAATAAATTCAGCAACTATGAAGAGTCATTATTTTTGAAATGAGAAAACTTTAAAACCATATTCTATAAACTTGCATCTTATTCTCTTCTTTTGACAAGTCATTACTTGCCTCGGTTCAGAATCAAACTGAAAAAGTAAATGTAATCTCAACTTCTTTGATTTAAATAGTAAAGTATGCAAGCATGATAACCACATTACCCCAGTCATTTTCTGCACATGTTCATCTATGGCAGCCTGCAAAATAAAATAAATGTTACTGACACATGTTTTGGAGAGAAGGCGGACCAGTGTGTTACAACACTGCAAAGTACATTTCATCTTCTAGGTTATATGTAGCAGTAGTGGGTGAATGAATGAAATGCACTGAAAGATATCACCCCGTTGCTATATTTCACAGGAGTCATTGATGGTCGATAAGAATGTGTGAGAGCAATTCCTCCAACCAAGGCATATTTTTGGCATCGTGTTCAAAAAATGCTGCTCCTCGTTCTACTTGATAAATCCTAGACTTTGTCAACAGGCCACTGTCATACACACGGAAATGACAGAAATGATGAGCAGCATTGGTAATTTATCAGACTAGCTTCCAGAGACAACAGCCTGCTGCCACCACCAGTGGGCACTAAATTAAAGGATGAATGCTTCCCACCAACATCAGCTCATGAATGGGATAGACTGCTATTGGGAGATCAGATGTTGGGAAAGCTGCAACTTCCACTTAAATATTTATTTCTATATTTTCTTTTTATAACAATGGTAAAACAGTTACCATTGAAATTGGTCAACATATCTCTAGGCTTGTACACAAAAACGTTGGTAGATTATAACATGCCAGTTATTTATTCCACATTCATAGCGCTACACAAGGTCCATAACTATATCCACACACAAACCACTGGGTTGATATGCTTCAAACCTGCGTCACTTATTTTCATACTCCCCCTTAGTGCTTGTGGTCTCATGGACACTAACAATTACAGGTTTTATTCAGTTTACTGGATCACAACATGTGACTACAGACAGTAGACAGTCATGCACTGAACACTAAATACAACCACTCCATTAGCTTTACTCCCCGAGTCCATGACCTCTGCCACCTTCTTGGTGATTATGTGTCATGATGGATGTGCCAGGTACCTCTATTTAATCATAGTGATAGTCATGATGGAGAATTTACTACCTAGATCTGGCAGCATGGCAGTGACATATGTTCACATACCCACACCAGCACATGTACACACACACACCAACCACGTGCTCTGCCAACATGTAAGTGCCCTTGGAAACAGAAAGTATGACAGGGAGTGTGTAGCAGCGGGGTCAGATGCGTGTGTATTACTTCCGTACAACACCCTGCTGTGATAATGGGGGAGTCACTGCACCATTTGTTTTAATAAGGGCGGCCATATCCTTTTTAGCCCTACGGGTCAAAATATGATCGGTGAATATATGATATACTAATAACGTTCGGTTATTATTATTATTGGTTTGACAACAGGTCTGACACATTTGTTTCCAAATATATGAACATGCAGTTGGCCAACTGACTCAATCAACAAACTAAGAACACAGAGAGATTACAGCTGTAGTACTCAGCAGAAAAAATAAATAAATTAATTAAAAAAAACAAAAACAACAAAAGCAAAGCATATTTACTTTATGAGCTCATGGGAGAGAAAATGACCTTCACAGAAAAGCAAACAGCGGTGAGAGTATATACACACTGTATCAAGAAACAGCTAAAATCAGCAAATTCTAGAAAATCAACTTCTAAAATCTATACAATTTCTACCAGAGTAGAAGATCCTTGTGGGGTCTTGGGGCTGCTGGAGCCTTCCCTGCTGACACTGGGCGAGAGGTGAAGTGCGACCTGGTCAGATCTATTCCTGTGGAGAAATTGACCATGGACTGTTGTCCAGAGAGTCAGCTGTTGTGAATGCAGAACAATGCTATTAGCTTTACACCTTCCTCTGAGTGGAGAATTTCCAATGTTGCTTCCCTTTCTCTTCCGCATGTTTCCTGACCTGAAGTGAAGGCCAGAAATAAAGGTTAGTAACAAACATCTGCAAAATAGTTAAAGGAAGAACACAAGGCAAGACTGGGCAAGGTGCCGAGGGGAAACAGAAGTTTGGAGGTGAGCAACAAGCAAAACAGGCAAAGGGCTATACGCATGGGATAGATTGTTGTGATTGTGGTGAGCGGAAGTGGAGGTACAGGCAGGTGGACCTGGCAAATGGAAAGTTCAGACCCTGCTTGTTTTCTCTGAAATGTCACAACTGTAAAAAAAGGTTTTATACGGCATCAATCATAGAAGAGCTGCACCTCCAGAAGTAGTCAAGGGGCTTGGGAAATGAGACCTCTGCATTGAACTGCAGAGGCAATCATCGCTGCATGGTTCAGGTCACCACACTGCTCACAGAGAGTGGAGGAAATGGCAAGGGGACCTGAGAAGGAAATGAGCAGGGAGTGGGGGATTGGGACAGGTGGACATTTTGCCATGAAACTAGTTTTTTTGCTCATGTTATCCCCAAATTTGACTTCCCCCTAAAATGGCTTCTGAGAGGTCATACATGTCTAGAGACAAGTTACATTATTAGGCTGTAAATTAAGTGTTCTAAATTAAAATATGCATAGACGCTTGCTAGCCTGTTTCTTCAGATGCACAGAGATGAACATAGAAAATACTGAGATGTGTACGACATTACATATACAGCCAAAAAGATTTGATTTCATTAGGATTTATTGCGGTTCAGGAGATACTGCAGAAATATTCCTTATCTCTGTGAGTTATCAGACAATTTTACAAAGTACTGTCAGTTCTTCATTGTTTGTGTCGCCTGTCTATGACTTTGAGGAATTTACTGAGCTGCTGTCATTTTTTTTTACAAAATTGCATTTGGGTATTTCAGATGTAGAAGACAACATGTTCAACAGACCACTTGTATTGTCATATTTAGATTTAAAATAAATAAAATCCAGATTATGTTCTTTTTTCTATTACATATCAAACAATTGCAAACCCCATTATACTGTATATTCATCTTGCATCAGTCCTAGTCTTCTATTGTGGCACAGTCTCCCTTTGTGATTGAGTAAGGCCTTTTATGGCCTCTGTTACGCTGATTTTAGGCAGCATATGAAATTTTATATGACATGCAAAGTGCTTCAGGTCCCCAGGCATTTATGGACAAAATATTTTAGTCTGACTTTGCAGAAGTGTGACAAGCATTTTTATAGTGTGTGTGTGTGTGTGTGTGTGTGTGTGTGTGTGTGTGTGTGTGTGTGTGCTCTCACCTTGATTAACTAGGGGATGCTCAGAGGTAATTTATGTTGGGTAAACAACACAACAAGGTTGTAATGATGATTTTTACATTCACCTGCAGAGACGGCTGATAAAATATAAGGAGATAGCTATTTGTTGTCTTTCTTTCTCTGTATCTCAGACGAGAGGGTGATGTTTTTAGCAAGCCTGTATAACTTTATTTTCTGGGCATAAAGTCTCAATTTTTTAACATGCAATGCTTTCGTTTTTTTCATTTAAATTTACATTTAAAGATGTTTCAAAAAGTTGGCACCGCCACCTGCTTCTAACCCCTGCATATCCAGTTACTGTGAAAGGTACGGGAATGTCCCAATGTTATAACTTAACATTCTGAGAAATAGCTGAAAGCAACAATGCAAATAAGTCTTCTCTACCTCTTTTACATTAAAATTGAAAGGCAGAAAATGTAGTGACACTTGATACAAGTTATAAATATAATTTCATTTTTATTTATTGATGACTCATCGTGTTAATGGTCCGTTCAAAAACAGCCACAGACCGACCTGACAAGAAACATTTTCAATTGTGCTTTTTGGTGGCTTTGAGTCTGGATAAAATGGCACACCTGGTGAACAACTAAATGACGTATTTATTTCCTCACCATTTGTTTTGGCGTTAGGTGCAAACAGCTTCATAGGCTGGAGTACTTTCAGTGTTCCACAGTCAAATCAAAAGCAAATGTTTGAGGTAACAAGTTAATAGAAGATATCCCTTGGGGGCAGCTGGCTATGACGGAGTGACTGGATGAAGCTAAAAAAAAGTCATTTTTGTGATTCCTCTATTTCATTGAGCCCCTCTTTATCCAAGAATATGAACTCAGAAATTTGATGGACTCATTCAATGAACACAGTGCTGACTCATGAGACAATGTCAGAGCTTGGTCATTTAGTGACTGATTAACTCATTGTCCCATTGACTGAACTGGTCACACAGTGGAGAGTTATGTGACCATTTATGGGACCTGAAGCAGATGGGGAAGTCTGAGTATGTTAATTACTGTTGGTGGTGTCTGTGGTCGTTCAGTATATGTATATCTGATTTTAATGTTTGGCCATATCCCATGACATGATGATGTACAAATACAAAAACTGTGGTGTTCACTTGGACTACTATGAGACATAGCTTTAATGGCACCACTACCCAGCTCTGGGAAATGTGTGCACTGCATAGTCAAATATTAGTCAGTGTTAGCTAGCCGTGCTGTGGGAGTTAAGCATCCTGTTGCTGATGCTATCAGATACTCATCTCACAGCCTGATCATCTGTTTTACTGTCCAAGTTAACACCTGCTGCAAGCTAATGTGTTTCCTTCTCAGCCACCTTCATGCAACGGATCATTCTGGATCAGGATTAGTCCAAAATGCCATCCGTAGCAGATAAGGTGACTGATTCTCAACGAAAGAACGGTTGGTAGATCTCCATGGGTGCAGACACTCCTCTGACACCAGTGAACACCCAGGGAGTGGACATTTACTTCCTGATCTCTAATAAGTACCTGACCTTTCCCCCAACGAATGAACTGGACTAATCATGCCATTCGATGGTTCAGAGCAGATTTTATCTACAGAGAATGGAGGAGGATTCCCACTTGATCCAGTAGGTCATGAGACAGAGAGGGATGATGGGAAAGCTGCCTTCTCTGATGGACAACCAGTCCCACTCCCTGTAGGGCCCCTGCGACAGCCCTGAGCAACGCCTGTTTGAGGCCACGCAACACGTCTAGCAATCTTTGTGAAAGATCCGCAGAAAGATGAGGAAGTATGAGGTGCATGTTGTTAAATCGTTAAAGAGGGAGTGGATATGTACTGGTGACTGGAACAGGGATCAATCAGTGATGCTGAAAGCCTTCTTTTGTATTTTATTCTACTTCCACACATAGACTCCGGAGGGTTATTCCACTATCAGTAGATGGAACAACCATTGGCCTTGGCCTTGTGTGACTCTGATGGTTCCAATGATTGTCGTTACAACATCCAGGAGCGCTAACGAACCAAGTGACATGAATGAGTCTTCATAACGACCCCAAGGTTAAATACCTGGGTCACCCCTCTAGTCAGTCAGAACTGAGGGAGCGCCGTGGATGAGAGGTGAAACATCCTCTGGTGTGCAACACCAACTTGAGTCAGCCTCAGTTCAACTCTTCTTGGGTATAACTGTGAGCCCACTTACCCTCAGTCTTACCTTCTAATCTCAGGCCTTAAAGACATTTGACTGAAAAAGGGAAATATTAATTACAAACCTTCAGTGTGCTGCCTGGCGCATTCAGAGGTGACATGTGGCAGCTTTGAAATAAAGTAATTACAGAGGCAGCCATGTCAGCGCTTAAGAGTAAAATTAATAATCGAGGCTGTCGCTACAGAGGAAGAGAAGGAATTGAAAAAGGAGAAAATTAGAGATGAAAGACGGCCACAATGAAAAGGCCACAGTGAACTGTTTCAATTGGCCCATCTTCTCATCTCAAAGTTGAAAGAGGGCCTCTTTTGTTCTCTTCAACCTCCCACCCCCCTTCCCCTCTACCCTTCTTTTACGCAATCCCTGCTAAATAATTACACCCATGATGTTTTAGTGATGCCGTTCAGCATTTACTTCAGTGTGCAAATGATGTGCAGGTAAGCATTCAAAGGGTACGGAACAAAATACGCTGCATGTATGTATAGCTCCATACCAGTGACATCAAATGCATATAGGTCTATTTTAATGGTCTGTGCCTTTTCCTCCAATTTAATGTCTCAAAGAGATAAAGAAAATAAAAGTGGCAAGGGGAAGCAGCCTTTGAAGAAGTAGAAATTCCCTCCCAGCTTGATTATTGTCTTCTCCCGTCTACTCACACTCCTTTTCTTTATCTTTCAGCTCACCTCCATTTTCTCAATCTTTACTTGCTGTCTCTGGAAGCCTCCCTTTCTCCCTGTACCTTTTTTTTTTCCCCAGCCATCGTTTTCTGTTCTTGCTTAATTAATAAATAACCAACCCTTCTCTCCAACACTTCTTTTTTTAACCTGCATCGTTCTTAATGCACTTGAGCAGTAACGCTGTAACAGGACAGCCCGACCTGTTGATCGATTCAAGGAAAGCCCACGTACATTTATAATTGATAGAGATCCACTTTTACCTCTCCAGAGTCTCATGCCATTTTTGTAAGTGGGAAGGAGTGTTGAAAGGATTATAGGGAAGGGGGGCAGGAAAATTGGACGTCAGCACCATTTGGAACAAAGTTCCTTTACTCAAAGAAGAGATCAGATGGACTTCTTTGTTCATAACTGAACCGTCATTGGATGGATTGCTATGAAACTTTAATAACGATGCAATAATGAGATGGATTGATATACCATATCACACGCGCACACACACACACACGCGTGCACAAAATGACATTTTCCAACTTTGTCCATCTGGAGGAAGTTGAGGTTTCTCGGTGCTATTTTCAGAAGGAGAGCAGTAAGTGAGGTATTGTGAGAAGTGATACAAAAGCTTCCGTCTCAAGGAAGGAGAGCGAAGCTGAAGAGACGAATAAAATATGCAGTTGACTATTCATCTTGCCTCTTCCCGTGTCTTCTCGCTCCCGGACTCTTTCCAGGCTCTGCGAGAGGCCACTCTAGATGCTTGGATAAAATGAAATTTCCTTATATTAAATAATACAGTTTGTCTGAAATTCCTCCATCTCCTCTCTTTTCTTTTATTCCAGGCCATTTGAAACAGCAGACCTGCTCCCACACGTCACACGTGAGTACGAATCTGACACATGTGTTTCTGTTTTACACATGTCCATTTCTAGACTGAGATAACACAACAGAGGCACAACCAAGAGGCAGCTCGGGAGTCGGCTTCAACGCCTCCTCCTCTAAACTTTTAACGGCAGGGTGCAAGAAAATCTTCTTGTGTTGCACATTTCCATTGGATTGGTACCAGGGGATGACATTCTTGGCAAAAAATGAGAAGCAAAATGAAACTCACCTACTGCTTATTGCAACACTTTAAATATTGACATCCCAGAAAGTGAAAAATATGCCACGACAACCAGTATTGGAGTGTTGATGCAGATCCTCCTTTGGATGAATGGATAGTGGGTTAGCGTTATTCTGCAATATCAGCTGCAGGGTAATGGCCTCGGGGCGTGAGATCTCCATAACTCAGTAATAGTAGCTGATGATACAGCTCATTTCCAGACCTCTTTGCAGTTTGGCATGAATAGACAGCAATTTGGAAGTCTGAAATGTCAACAGTGTTGTTTCCCAATAGTGTCGTAAATGGCTTTGTCTGTGACCGTGTCTTTGTCTGTGTACGTCGGTGTGTGTGCTCACATGATGACGACCCACTGTGCATCTGCTTGACTGCTCCATTTGATTGCTCCCTCCAGTAGCACTGTGGGAAATGTTAATGGAGGGCAGTTAACGTCTGACACAGTTCACCTCCATCTGTACGCAACACGGCCTCACCGCCATGGAAGCAACGGTTTGAAAAAAGTAAAGCTGGAGAGAGATTTAATAAGTAGGGTGAGGCAAAGCAGATACACCCACTGCTGGATTGCTGCAGTCTGCTTAATTGCGTTCCCTGTTTGCCTTTACGTGGCTTCATTAAGTGCCCGTGCACAAGCCCCTTGTCTTTGTGACTGAGGAGTGCACTGGTGCATGGATCATTTACATGGCTGTGTGCAGATGTGTGAAGAATACAAACAGTCTTGCAGATCGGGCCCCGATGAATCCGCTACCACTCTCCGATTGAGCGTTCTGCGTCGAAGCAACACCGTAGCCCACCCACGGGGTCTACGCCGTTGTAATCATTCATTGTTGTGCGCATTAATTGGGCTTTAGTCGCGATCGCACACACACACACACACAGCTCACCGTGTTACCTCTCTGACCTGAGAATGGTGTGGACTGTTGGTCCCATCCACAGAAACATTGAGACACACACACACACAGTGATTTATGGCCTCAAATGCAGTCAATAAGAACCACGGCCAAGATGAAGGACTTGGGACACAGTTAGCAGAACATGCTGATGAACACACACAGTCACTCATGCTTTAGCTAAGTGTACAGGAATGTGCTGCATCCCACGTTGGCTCTCTGCATTAAATTCCTCTTTAATGATGCTCTAGCCTCTGTGCTGCATTGAGAGGTGTGTACTTGTCATGAAACCACCACTGTTAGTTCTACAGAATAAACACATGTTGTGCATTCACTGCTTCACTCACCCAAAAGGTAATATTAAGATCGAGTTTTCTTTCAGTGCTTATATAACATGGCTTTAATAGACTAATAAGAAAATTATGAGCTGGAAAAAAATGTGACTTGTTAAAACAAGTGGAGGAATGGTTATGCCATTTTGCCAAAAATAGATTTGTGCAAAAGTAAAAACAACAAAATGCAATCGTAAAAAGCTTTTCATTTTCTCTCTGCATCACTGACATTCAAGATAACTCAGAGTAAGGAGCCTGACATTTCCACCATTTTTTCTAAACGGCCAACCATTCTTAAAGGAGTGGGGCCAGCTGAACAATGTGCTGAGCTTTGCCCTAGGTGGGCAAAGGGCTACATTTAAAAGAAAGTCATTATTATGAAATATCTTTACAGTAATGTAAACCTATTCTAGAAGATGCAAAGTAAAATGTATGTATCTAGAAATGACCAGCTTGTTTTTTTTTTTTTTGAAGCATGACTTGTTTTATGTATTTTTCTTTCAAATTGCCCTTCTCTTTCCCTCTGTTTACTCTCCTGTCTCGTATCCTCCTCTCCTCCCTCCTCTCCTTACTAACCTTTGTTTGCCTAATAACCAAGGCAGTACCTCCTACCTTGGAAATAAAATCAACTCTTTTTCAGAGCAACACAAGCTGTGCTTTCACATAAAACAACAGTCAATTAGGCTTAAGACTCTGAGCTTCTTCCTGGGCCATAAAACAAGGATAACAATGAGAATACTGAAAAACCTGGAGACATTTTAGCTCCTCGTCTGCTGTCATTGGTGTTGATTGATGACCTTGATGAGAACATTTTGATATTTAGATTGTTTTATGTGTGAGAGCAGCTCTGACCTGCTGCTCATCTCTTTGTGTGTGTATTATTACAATATTTAAATGTACTATTGATTCCACTGATTCAATTACATTTACCTTTATTCAGTACTTGGTAATGTTAAATGAAATCATTTCTGTAAATGATTATCAATTAAATCTATGAAATTATTGGAAAGTATTATTCTAAATGGCATCACCAGACTAGACAATTTCTGATTTATCTTCTCCTGTTCTCGACTTTTTCATTTAAAGAATGGAAACAATTTATGCCTGCAGAGGAGCTGTGCCTCAGGGTTTTTTTTTTTTTTTTATCTGATTGTAAAAGCCTTAACATGCTGTGGGTTTAAGTGATAGAGAGTAAATGTGTAGAGTATATTATGTATAATTGCAGTGGAAATGATTGCAATTTGACTCACTAGTTGGCACATTTGTCTTCTGTGTGTTTGAGTAGAGCATACGCTGAGCTGATCCAGGTATAATAAAAACCACAGACCATGACCGAACCCAAATAGTCTATGGAATGTGGAAACTCTGCGTGATTTGGTGCATCTCAGGAAGTGTGTCGGCCGCTGACTCTGCGTTTTCCAGTGGCTGGGTTATCTGTGTAGGTTAATAAATGGCGTTAAGCTGAAATGAATGGAGACGAGGTCCGGATTCAGCACGCAGGCCTTATCGCCACTGGAGTATGAAGGCAGCTATTAAACAATGCCTACATCATACAATGAACAGGAAGGGACCTTTGGAGATTCAAAAGCAAGATTGTATTTTTGTTTATAGGCTCACAGAAACCCACTTACACCTTATTTATTTTTTTTTTTTTGCTGTTCATTTAAGGGTTCAGTGGTGGAGCTGACTCCTGTAGCGAGGACCCGCTCTCAGTGTAAATAGGAAGTATTCACATGAGAAGGCCTACTGTAGCATAAAGAAAACAACCTGTTCCTGCAGTTTACATAATTACACACCATTGAAAACGCCACTTTTTATTTTTCGATAAAAATTCAACAGTGAACATGCTGTTAAAGCAGTTTCTTCATGGCAAAGTTGTGGAACTGCCAGGATGATGCCTGATGGTTTCAGAACTGGAGCCAAACAGTGGTCCCCCTCAGCCTGTGATCTGTTTAACCCTGACACCTGACTTCCTCCTCCTTACTCATCATAACTGCATTGACTGCCAAAAACTGCCGACTGTGGCACATGGAAATCAGAAAGACCTGCCCTGGAAAGTACTGTAAAGTATTAGCCAGTCAGATGAACCCCTGCTCACGAGAGAAATCAACCAACCTCACTATTTGAAATTAGGCATTAAATGATTAACTATTTGACACTGGCTGCTTCAGACTTACTTTCTCTGGCTCCAGAATAATCCAAGAATGTGTCTGCACCAGCGACCCTGCAAGCAGTCTTCCTCTCCATTCATGTTGTCCCACGTGCACTTTTTTCTCGACGAACACATCTCAGCTGTAGCTCAACTCGAGAACTGCGGAAGACAGTCTCCCAGTGCAAATGCAAGCTATTTATTTAGTTGCCGTATTGTGAAGGTTTCCAACTTCAGCTGTTTTCAATGAGTTGTAAGAAATTAAATTAATCCCAGTATTAACTATAATTGATTTATTGAACATTTCAGGCTTTTAAAGGCCCCCCTGGGAAGTCTCTTCCACTACTTAAAGGTCAGAAGTGCAGCTGTGAGTGCATATAACAGCCTCAAACAAACCTGCTAAGCACACCAGCACTGTGGTGGAGGTGGATTCTGATAATTGCTAGACTGTCCTCCCGCTAATGTGATGAACAACCAGTGTTCCTGGTAAAGGAAGGGATCAGCGCCACTTCAAATGAAACTTAAGAGTGACTTTATGAGACATACATTAGGGAGGTAGGCAGCGGAGAGGGATGGAGGAGAGGCAGAGAGATATATGGCGGGGGAGGGAGGATGTTCAGTGTGTGGCTCATTAACTCGAGATGTAATCAGTGGGAGGGAGTCAGACATTTTGCCATTGACTAATGAGGAGAATGGATAGTGTGGTGGTGACTGCTTGTGGAATGACTGAACTCAGCTGTGAGGCGTTTATCAGAGGATGTTACATAGACCTGTGTTCATACTCAGGAGTTGTACTGAACGCTGTGATACGTGGGATTCTTACCATAAGAGCATAAAAACATTGTGTGTGTGTGTGTGTGTCCTTTATGCCATGCTATAGTGATGATGCTAAACTGTGGTTAAACAACACAGCATTGCATTGCATAGTATACACTATTGATTTTTCCTTTTCTATGAATCACAAGTGATGTGCTACTCTTCATGTTTGTGTGGTTTGCGTCCGCCTGGCATCGGGCAACAGTGACAAAGGCACTTCAGGAACTCTAATATCTTCCACTAATAGCAAGTACAGCTGGAATTCCTGTTTTTATTATCAAGGGTAATGCAGATGCAAAAAACAGATTTTAGGGGAAATTTTGAAAAACAAGGTTCTCACAAGGACATCTCTGTTTTGACGTACAGCCCCTCCGAAGAATGCCTGGAGGTTATCTGCTTGTTTGAAAGCAGCTCAAGTGAAAACTTGTTTTGCAAGCATTAAACTAATGTATGATAATTAATATGATTTGCACACATTAAGATGGATGATACTAACCTTTTGCGTTATATGTTTAGTATAGTGTGCCAACATTGAAAACATTTAATAAAAAATACGCTTTTTAAACATATTCATTCACTATCATCTGCTAGTATGCATGTTCTAATAGCATGTGACAGTCATGCTTGTAGATGTTTTAAATAATGATGCTCATAATTATGTAGTTTTGTGCTGAATGTGGATTTTCCACACAAAACAGCCGCAGAGCCACATTTATCTTAATGTTATGAGGCTATGTTGTTCATTTACATATGTGATTGGTTGTAATTACATGGATACTGAGAGTATGAATATCCCACCATGCAGCACTTGGTCAAAGGGATAGTTCACTGAAATAAAAATTCATTTATCATGTAAGCAGGAGGAGCTATGTTCTATGTTTCATCTTGTCTGAACATCGGTCACTCTGGTTGAAACAGGGTTTCCCTCTGAGACTCCAGAGGTGTTTTGATGACTCTTCACTTTGTCTCTCCGTCACCACAATGGCGAAAAATATGGGAAAAAAAAAATTGCTCAAACTGTAACTGAAGCATGTTTGACAGTCAGGTGTGTGATCGGCCAGACATCCACCTCCTGTTGGAGGAATTTTGTCGGGATGTATTCCAGTCAGGGAGAACATTTCCGACAAAATGTATGCCGTTGCAGTTTTGTTGAATATACAAGTAGTTCTAAGAAGCCAAGGTTGTGCAAAACACAAAGAGCTGTGGTGGAAGGGTAGAACGTCCATGAGCATATGCACTGGAATGTGCTGCTCTGTGTAAGAACAACATGCATGCCGGCCATACGGTACACATTATGAGTCCACCACATGTTTTAGTCAAATTGACAGGACACAGCGATTTAGCCCCGCTGCAAGCGGATGGATGTGAACATACCTCTCTGAGAGCTAAAAGCCTCAAGGGACACAGTGTAGCATGTTGGCCAGTCAAGTGCCTCTCAAATACTGCTTTTAATTTGTCTTCCACTGTCGCTCTATCTCTATTAGCAGTGGCATTTTGCAGAGATGTGAACATTAAGGCAGATTTTCGACTTGTCCTCATCTGCTGCAGAGGTTTAGGTGAAACACTATTTTAATGGGGATGTGGTCTAGAGCTCACAGCACATTCAAGGTCAGTCCAGATTTCATTTGAATAGTTTTATAAAAGTTACCAATGTCGAGTTTGTTCAAGAGGGGATTTACACTGTTTTTAATCACAGGTGTTTACATATAACAAACCAACCGGCCAGGTGTGTCTGCTCCTTCAGAGATGGGTATTATAAAGGTGTATTTCTAGTCAGATCACATACTTCACACCATGTGTGTTGTACACCCACCTACAGGTACATAAGTCCTGAAAACAACAGTGAGAGGCTCTCCCACTGCCTGAAGAAAGCAACGTGCCAACAATGCACATTTTAAAACCCACATGGCCATGGGTGCTCAGACAGGTGTTTAGTATTTAGTATTTAAATCATGTGGATGCAGGCCAGACCAAATGCAAATGTGTTGGTCTGGAACCAGCAACCACACCTGCAACTGGTGATACTTTGTGCAAAATGTACGAAGGGGCCCTGTGGCGTATCGCGTCATCGAGAGGACACGTTGTTTATTTGTTCATTTATTTACATCCCCATTGGCAACTGCATAACAGTAATCTGGCATCTCACACACACACAGATTAAGAAACATTAGCACACATCTGTGTAATTTTAACCCAAGATACAATCACAACAATCATCAGCTCTCTGACATGACGCAGCAATATTCATTAGAGAAGATAAATCTCATCTGTGGAGTTTTTTTTTTTTTTTTTTTTTTCTTCTTCATCAAGACACTTGATTAAAAATGGGAGAGAAAACTCCATACATACATCCTCTCAACTTAAATCATGTATTTGCAATTAATACAGGATGTGACTCATCGCTACATCCGCATCACATTTTGGATCCATAAACATCCCTGGTGTTATTTTCTGATTTCCAAAAACATAATAACTTGATGATTATTTTTTCTAAAAAGCTTTCTGATGCATGCTTAGTAAAATAACGCTGTCTCTCTAATAATGTTTCTTATATATCACACAAGAAAGGGACACTACCAGCTTTTTGCTCTTGCACATAGCCGAACCATTATTCACTGTACTCACTGTTGTACCACAGGAAGTGAAGAGCGATGCATGCTGCTCTGTATTAGACCTCCTTTTGCCTTTCAGATTTCTGTCTGTTGTGTTGAACCAGATCACGGAACCATAATCTAACTGTGATTACATGAAACCTGCAGGAAGCCTCATGTTTCATATCGGCAATACCTCTGGCCATTTTCAAAGCCATCTCATCATCGTAGCTGTTCCGAATCATTTTCCTGTCAGCAGTGACCATTTGTTCATGGTTTGCACCGGTCAAAAAACCCACTCACTCCTGCTAAGCTCGGGCTTTTGACTGTAATATAATTGATTTGAATGGCCTTCCCTCCAGGGTCAGATGACTCTACAGCAGACGCTGGCAACTGGGTAAAAACACAACTCCTCTACTGGCAATAGGAAAGGAGTCAATCACTTTTCAGTTTGCGTGGTGGTAAAATAAACATGAAAGATTTTATATAGTTATTATTTTTTCGCCATTATTTTGAAGTATTTCTGAGTGTCAAATTTGAAAACAAGATTATCTTATAAAGAATGACTAAAATTGCTCATGGGATCAATAAAATCATAAAAAATTACAGATGTACAATTTCTCCCCATGAGTCCCTGAGCTGTGTGTCACTGTAGATCCACATGCACACATTTAAACATCTATCACTATAAGAGCATTAATAAAATGCAGATTCCTCAGACCACAACAAAAAGGACATGGCTAACCCCCAAACTAAACAGATTTCTAACTTTGACCTTAAAATTAAGTCATGGCCCTTAAACAGGCCTTTCACACTGTCAGAAAGTTAGGACCAGCCAAAGTGTCCTCAGTTCACAAAGACAGAAGTGTTCATTTGGTCATCCATGTGGGTCCCTTCTGCAATTTTCAAGCACAACAAAGTATTAAGGATTGAGAGCACTTCAGTACCATGTCCACTTGGTGTCTTCCTATACTGTATCTGTATGTGTGTGTTTGAGCGGGTGTTAATTTTGTTTGGTCGCTCGGTGGCAGTGGGCCGCTCATTTTTTAATCTGTCAGTTTTGCTGTGCCGGCATAGGAGTCACGCACATTCCATTTAATTCTGTGCCATGTCACACACATGCACGCAACACAAACACACACACATACCGTATCTCTTCCGCTCAGCACTGTACCATTTGTTGAGGGGTCCCAGAGTGTAGACACAGAGCAGCCAACTGTGTCCTCCATGTTTGGGCGTCACAGTCACTGAGTATGTGTACAACCACTGCTCACAAACTGCTGATAGGCACAAGTGACAGGTGACAGGGCATCCACAGACAGCTGCCACTGTTTAGCTGCCTGCAGAGGGAAATTAAATGGCAGTTAATGACTTTTAACCAGAAGGAAAACACCATGCGGAGCCAATGCTGGCAGGCATGGAGAACACAATAGACACTCACATTGATGCAACCTGCTACCCCTTCACAATGTGATGGATCAGTGAAGTAGTTCATTTTGACCCATTCTGAGATGAGACATAGACTGTGGTGATGTGAAGCAGCAAGGCTTCATCACCATGTAATTCAGAAAGATGCAAGCAAAAAAGAAAGAAAGCAAAATTGAAAAAAAAGGAGGGAATCAATATACAAACAAGTTGTGAAACCAATTTATAGTTACAAATGAAAGAAGCCAAACAACTGAGACATCCACTGAGAAAAATATAATTTCATCAGTGTTTTTTCTGTTTATATAGCTGCACTAAACATTCCATTCCATTTTAGACAATTGCGTGGACAGCTATGTTTGTTGCGGTATAATTATCTGTGTATATTTCGTGAATCAATCAAAGCAAAAATTTGTTGCACCCATAGAGGCAGTAGAATGTTTTATTTTTTGTCAGCTTCAGTCTTATGGAAAAGAACATGACATACTAACAAATGCTGACATTTATCTATCTGCCATCACTCAGTAGTCATGTCAGTATGATTGGAATTGTCCACTGAGAAGAGGGCAATGTGCATCCAAGAGCTGAATGCAATTAACTGATTCAGAAGACGCCTCTGGTCCCTCTTGAACTCTGATTAAATGTTCTGATTGCTGGCGGAATCACTCTCTCAGAGGAAGATCCATGACAACCTGTACTGTAAAAACAGCTGCAGTGAGCGACAAAGACATTTTTTCATAACTTGTCAGATGCCCTAAAATCTCTGTACAAAAACACAGCACTCTTATGCACATTTGTATCCACTGATCATCAATTGACATATCAATCGTCTAACTAATTTGTCATTATAACACCTTGCCGATTGCTTTGATTGTATACTGCCTCTGAATTGAGGTGATTCTTCATTAAAGATTTAATGTTATGTAGAACGCAGACCAGATAAGCAGAGTTGCCAATTTACTGTTAATTGTTTGTGTTAAACGCTCCACGACTGCAAATTACAAGAAAACAATGCTATTAAGCTCGGGCCAGATGAAAAACAATTTGTTTGCATTTTCACCTTTAAAATGCTGATAATGACTCTGAAAAGATTAATGCTAGCAATTAAGCTGCCGTGCCCAATACAACGGCTCGATGCTCTGCACAGAGTGAGAGCTGGGCGAGCGAAAGTTAAAAATAAATAATAAAGAAATTAGATTGCCCTCTTCTCATTGGACGATTCCAACGTGTGCCCAAGAGCTGAATGCAATTAACTGAATCAGATGACGTTTCTGGTCCCTCTTGAACTCTGATTAAATGTTGTGATTGCTAGAGGGATCACTCTCCCAGAGGAAGATCCATAGCTGCCTGTACTGTAAAGTGGCCTATTGGTAAATCCATTATCTTCAGAGACAGAGGTATTTTTTAGGAAACCTCTCTTGAGGAGATTGTTAAAGATCAAAGGGTAGTATTTCTCAGATGCTACGAGCTGCTAAATGGCTACCATTGCTGTGGGGATCTGTGGCAGCTCCAGGCTGACAGGTTACAGGTTTTTTTTTACACTTGCTGACAGAGTCCTTCGATAGCTGTGATGCAAAGGACATCCAAGACAGCCTCTACCTGTCCAGCAGCAGTGTTTCAGGCCATCATGGCTGCAGTAGCCGACCTCCCCAGGGCCTTCCCCCCGAATAATTCCTTCAGCTAACAAAGGATACAGGCTGATGAAATTTTCATGACCCAGCAAATTTTAGAAGCTGGACAGATCTGATAGAGAGGGACATCAGGTGTCATTCTAGTCCGAACTGATTTAAATATCATTTATTGTCTTTCAAAGAGCCACAAGTTTATGTGAAGTCCAGAAAAATGGCCACTTTCATATGAGAATTCATATTAAGAATTTATAAGGACAGATTACTTTTTGTAAGAGATGCTCGAGGTTATTAGGTGTCCCAGAGGGTGGGTGTAAGGCAGGGTGATAACCGGTGCTTCCTTAGAGCACTAACACACGTTCACACAACACAAAATATTCTTGCAGCAGATGATGCCTGCAGGAATAAAAAAAACACAAAGCTATTTTAAAATAATTCCTTGAGAACAATAATTTAGTCCTGTCAAAAATATCACATTTAATTGGTTTTCCACAAGACCCCAAATAATAAATGAATAAAAGTTAAATCAAGGATTGTTCCTTCTCAGAGCTAAGCT
This sequence comes from Pseudorhombus dupliciocellatus, assembly GCA_016785235.1. Lineage (NCBI taxonomy): Eukaryota > Metazoa > Chordata > Actinopteri > Pleuronectiformes > Paralichthyidae > Pseudorhombus > Pseudorhombus dupliciocellatus. The sequence goes on along the minus strand of JAFBJW010000059.1, from coordinate 359,060 downwards.
AGAGTGGGCCACTCAATCAATTCTGGAATTCCCAGGGTCTATTTAGGTGTCAAAATAAAACAATGCAAGATATAATTTAAATGGTTTTTGATTTTTTCAAAGTAATAAAGTATTTTAAAGTAATACAAAAAGAGAGGCTTTGTTCAGAGACCACAAATGAAGAAAGAACAAACACTTTCATAATCACTTTAATTGCAGATATCAACCAACATAAGACAAGATGTCAACACAGGCCTCATTTTTGTTGTGCTCCCGCAGCCTCCATCATACTGCCACGCCACAATGTACAGCATGAGTTAATGCCTACAGCTGTTAACCTGAGCTTTGAGATTTCCATTCATATTCTATACAGTTTGGTATCAACCTTTTGATCTTAAGTTCATTGAGATGTTTTGATTTAAAGCTACACAAATGAAATTAAATTGAAGTCAGTGTGGTCACGTCAGTCGGGTTGTTCCCACATTGGAAGATGGTGTTGTAGCACCAAAGAAGAAGAAATGAATGTTCTTCCTGTGACTAAAAGGTCAATCCATGCTTTCCCTGTTCGTGTCCATGACGCTCCATGTGAAGAGCCTGACATACATTATGTTTCAATGGGAAGTGCACAACCTTTTTCCCAGAGGACAAAAATACAGGATCAGAGTTGCCCACATTTACATTTGCAGTCAAATCAAAGTAGTAGTATGATTGAAGCATCAGTACATCAGCGTAACCAGAGCCATAGTTTGTCCAGTACTTTACGGCTTGTGTTGCCTCAAGTGTAAATACATTTCTATTCGGTTTTCTACTCCAAAGAAGAAAAAGTGTGTGGCCATGGCCTACATTTATCCTCTAGTTTGTAAGGGACCAGTTTGATGCTTTTATTGTAATAAAATTAATCTGACTAAAATGCATGTATGGAACAAACATGTGGCCATCACCTACACCTTGTCCCTCACTTCCTCTCTAACGCTGACATTTCTGTTTGGTCGGCCGTGCAGACTGGAGCTTGACCTTTTCGGCAGGACCACCACTGCTGATGGAATGGCTTCTCCTGTCATGGCTCCTATTAACCCGTAGTTCCTGGTTTCACAGGGCCGTGACTCTGTTGTGTCAAGATAAAGTAAAAGATCGTTCAAAGCTGCCTCGCGCAGGCCCTGCTCTGCTCTCTAATCAAACAGGCATTCAAGGTTCAAACAGCGGACTCAAACATGCATGCAGGCGATTAGGGGGAGGAGAAAGAAGAACGAAGAGAGGTTACAATAGAAGACGCGAATGAGGGCGGTTAGAGAGAAGAGCGAAAAAAAATCTTGGCCGCAATGTTAATATGCTCAGTGAGGCGTTTCTGAAACGAAGAGATGGAGGTATAAGTCAGTGACATTTTCATTAATTTGTTGTCAGGTGGATCCTCTTCCTGCGGCTGAGCTTGACATGTGAGCTTGTTTTTCTCACATTGCACATGAATTGCTCAACGTTGGACTCCAAGCCTTGACGAGATGAAGGAACAGACTCGGGGTGGGCATGGAACTGCCATGAAATAGATGTGGATTTCTCTTAAGTCTTGCTAAAACCCTGCATTAGCATTTCATAAATGGCTGCTCCCTCAGAGTGTTTTAAGGTTAGGGTGTGTGATTTCTGAAGGAAGCCACGCTGTGTTAAAGTTGTAACTCAGTTCCCTGTGTCTCCACATCACGTTGATCCTTTTTAAAGTTAAACCAAGGGAGGGACTTGGTAGCTCTAAGGAAAATGGTCAGTGGTTTATTAGCTCAAACTAATAGAAACCTTAGTTTGTCCATGAAAAAGTACTGTTCTCTGTAGAGAGGAGTGTGTGTGCATGGCGTGTAACTAGGATTCTCAAGATGGATGTGGATCACACCTTTGTGATCCCTTTTGAATGAGATTCTTCCTGTTCCACAGATGGAAGACCACCTACTCATTTGCCATCCTGACCTGCTGCAGTTTTGAGATGAATCAGACATATTTTTACAGTCATCGGTGACCTTGTGTCGATTATTGTATGATGAATCAGTTTATTGCACAGTGCTGCGTGAGTACGTTACCTGGTGGAATAAGGAGTTCACATTAAAACAAAACATAGTTTGATTATTATTATTATGGCAAGGTTTACAATTAAAACCAGCAAAACCCCCCACAAAAAAGCAGCCTGATTTAACTGAGGAAGCTAGCTCTCAAAAAGAGTGGGGTTAAAAAAAAAAAAAACAAAAAAAAAAAAACAAAAAAAAACCTAAAGCTGCTTCCCTTTGGTAGTTCTCTGTGAACACTGAGTAAATTTCTCCAAGATGACCAGAGGGGTCCAGATCCTTTGTAGAATACAAATACACCAGAGATGTATAGGCCTGAGACCATTTAGTGCTCTAAAGACAAGTAATAGGATTTTAAAATCTATTCTTTGACACAAGGGAAGCCAGAGCAGTGATTTAAGCACTGCTGTCTAATGTCCTCCACTTCCTCAGCATTACCGTAGACTATGGATGAGCTGCAGCTGTCTGGTTGATTTTGCACTAAGGCTGGGGAAGACACCATTAAATACTCTAGCCTGCTCAAAGCAAACACATGCACAAGTTTATTTTGAATCTGTCAGTAGAATTTTTTTGAATTCTGAGGTGTGGATCTCTGTGTCCGATGTTGGCGATGACCCAAAATGTCTGGTTTGATTTTCTCAATTGTCATGAGGTGAGGGGGGGCTTTTTATCTTTGTCGTGTAGGATGTCCAACTCCAACCCCATTTTGTGACTGAGCTATCTAATACAATAAACAAAATAAATAAATCACAGCCTCTGAGCACTATCCACCCAATGATAAGTTGAAAACTGCTGTTTGTATAGTCACTTAAATTTGCCACTAAGCTCTTGATACCGATGCATTTTATGGCCTCACATCCCACTTTGAATTCTAGTCGAAATTAGTGAAAACAATTCCAGCATCGACTCAGAAAGAACAAATTCAAACTAGATCACTGGTATTAATTTCAAATTTAATTTGGTTTTTGGGCTTTAAAGCACTTTCCTTTGTCTGTTTCTGTGCTCATTAATTGAACAGATTTACCTCCACTCTTTAGTATGCTTATACACCTTTGCACAACATAATTGAAGCACCAGAATACATATTTTCCCGAATTTGTACTTAGCAGGAGTTTCAGGTTACTTTGCAAATACACACACGGACAAAGAGCAAAATCACTTTCACTGTTCCCTCATTCACGCTACTTTCTATCTACTTTCTATCCCTTATCCCTTTTTTTCAAACAACCATTCTCATGTTGGGGATATGCAAACATCAGTGTTTGCATGGTTGTCTGTTCTCAAAGGGGACATTCAGTTATGTATTTGATGTTTCAGTGATTAACACTAAATCATTACTCCCTGCACACACCAAGAGTTCATTTCGCTGAAATGCAGGTATGGTAATGAATAACCTTTGTTGTGTTGAGGTCAATCTTACTTACCCCCAACAACTGTGTTGCTGAGTTGTTTAACTGCATCATGATTCCCTCACAACCAAGTATTTTTCTTTACCTATATCCCAGCTTTTTGTACCCTCTACTTGGTGATTGCAATAAAAAGCTGTTTCCCAGAGTCTATACAACACCGGGTCCTCTAAATACACCAAGTATTTGGAGTTTTTCAAGAGTTGGTCACTATTCAGCTTTCTGCCCACTATAATTCCAGGCAGACAGTTATTCCCACTGACCATTAACAGGGGTTGGTATGGGTAACTTCCCCTTCATGCCCAGCTCCCTTAGACTTAGCATCCTGAAAGGCCCAATGCTTGATCTTCTCAGAGGGCAGTAACATTCTCTGAAATTGAAAAGAAGACACACCAGAGTAATGTGGTATCGCCTCGTGTTGCCTTGAATTCTTCTCACCCTATCAGTATCCATTACCAGAATCTATACCACATCTTCTCTCAAAACATCTGTCCATCCATTCCCCTTTAGTCTGTTGCCTTCATTTCTCTTGTCTCCATCCTTCATGTTCTTCACTCATTTTCTCTTTCTCCTCATACGGTGTCCCTTGGTCATAAGTCTCTCTTATTTTCTACCTTTCCTTTATAACTGTACCTTTTGCTGTCATTCCATTGCTTTGCCTCCAAAATTCTTCTCATCTTCAACTTGCAGCACACTACAGCTCCATCCCCCTTTTTAGCAGCAGGGGATGGAGCGCTGTCCTGTGGCAGAGAGGATGATTCATGATTGACTAGCAAGGGAGAAGGAGACATATTAATCAAGAGGCAGCCGTAGAGCTCTGCCATAATGCAAATTGACTGTTAATTGAGTGCTGGGTGGCTTTGAGTAATGGCTTGGGCTTTTCACTTCAATCAATGCACATCACAACAATGGGCTGACAGCGTGCTTTCACTACATAGGATAAAAACCATAATGTTATGTTTTTTTTTTTTTTCCATTTTCTTTGTTTCAGAATAGCACCGGAGGTTTGCTGTGCCGTCATATTCGGACCCAGACATTAATTGAGAGAAATCAGAGGTTGTTGAATGGATTTTGGATTGTTTTAATGTGGAAGTGTTAAATGAGACCTGGAGATAAATGCAGGATGCAGTGTTCAGTCAGTTTGAGGCCAAATACAGAGAGAGTTTAGCATCTGTGAAAATACTGGCAGACTTCCTGATTGCATAGGTTTCCATTGGTCAGGAAATTGAGCATTTTTGTGTCGCAGTCCCACTTAAATGCGTTTGTTTTAAATTAATTGTATCATAATTATTCAACTGTGACGGCCCCAGCTAGCTCCTTTAATCTTGTTTCCAGCCCTGATGGGCTACTGTTTGCATTGGTAAAGCATGGGTAGGCTACTTGCCCATTGACAAATAATCAGATGTGAACTATCAACATGGTGAAACATGGCTTCAGATATATTTTGTCTTATGATCTAGTGGAGACTTCAAAACACAGAACAAACTGGAGTAATATTCATCTGATGCACAATGATTGTATGCTGTAGCTGTAATAGCATTATGAGCTGATCACTGGGTTTCAGTGTATGACTGTTTCCATTGAAAGATTATTAAAGATGATGATTAAAGCAGACTTATTGGAGACCATTTTAAGGACAGGACATATAACAGACCAGTTGATTCATTTCCAAGACTACATTCCAAGACTTACATTTTGATGCTCACATTGCTTTTAAGCACATATATCTCTATAGCACTCTTGATTCTGCTGCAGAATCAATTGAAACACATTTAAACTACTGGAATATGCTGAATAAACTCGTGGCCTTTGTTTTTGAAACAGGCATCATCCCAATCCCGGCAAATCCAAGTCCCAAAACACACACACAGACATGAATGAATACATGTATACACCCACTTCACTCCAGCAGAACATCTGGTGTGTCGTTTACTCCCCATCCCCACTCCTCATCCCCCATCCTTCACAGGAGACTAATAGACTCATTAGTTGTCTATCCAATAGAAAACAGAATGCAGGAACTAACTGGGCGCTGGTAATGCTATCTCGCCCTCTCCTTAATTACAAAGCATCAGGCTACTAAATGAGCTCTGCTGAGGGACCCTGTGGGGAAAACAGTTCAGCAAACATAGGATCTTGATGGTTGCATAGAGACGCTTCATCGCCATTACGCAGGAATCCACGGGATTAAGACAAGCTCAGTGGTGAGGACAAGGTCTTCCAGGCACGGGTGCTGCTTCTGGCAAAATATATCTGAAAAAAACAAGGATAAAAATTTGGTGTAGTGACCATGAAGCACATCAACCCACACTCAACCTTCTTTCGTTATATTAGGTTATACTACTTAAACTGACTGAAGAATGGAAAGACATTGAACAAAACGTCTTCTTAAAATGTTTTTGCCAAAGCCTAGTTCTGCTGAACATTCCATCCCAAGTCCCCTTTTTTGTTTGTAGATGTGTCCATACTTCATACTTCCATGGTGCATACTGTATGAAATGAAACCGTATTGAGATATTTGCACTGGGAGATGAGACTTGGATGCCAATATGTTAACACACATGCACTATATGCCCAATATGGACACGTGGAGATGAGTTGAGATTGCAACAGGTGTCAAGTGCATGGCAGCTGACATATTTGGATGTATCATAATTAGTTTTTTATCAAGCAATCTGCTCTGGAGGCAGCTCCTCAGATCTACTGACTGAAGCACTGCTGGGCTGACACTGTATTTTCCACTTCACTAGCCCCCACCCCCCCCCCCCAGCTTATCATGGCATTTCCTATAAAAAAAGATAATAATAATGACATAAGAAGAGTAAATTAGATGTCCCTCAAACACAGTTCCCATTCATTAACCCCCCCAAAATGAGATGTTTAATTGCATCATGCTCTGTCAATGGTAATACCTCACATGCAATTGAAGGCAGAGGGTTGGGTTCAAGGAGATAAATGCAGTCATATAGCAAAGCCAAGTATCCATGCTGAATGTCGAATATTCAGACAGAAACTTTAAAATTGACATTTTACACAGACTACAGTGGTTTGGCACTAAATTTAATTGCTGGGTTAAGTACATACCTTCATAGTTACCTTGCAACCCTAATTGTTTTCAAAGATGAAAGCTGTGTGAAGTCTTAAGAATGGAGAATTAAATCAACCTTTAAACACATTTGGGCCTAAAACAGTACTTCACTGAATAATAAAGAGGGGATGAATACTGATGCACTGTTTCTTGTACCAGTGAGAGAGTAAAACTGAATTCCGGAGGACCAGTTTGATTAATGAATTCATCCAAGCGTAAGACCTTGGACACCGAAACACTGCAAAGTTGTTTATATCGCCATGAGATGGGAGTTTACAACTGTTTAAGTATTGCTTCATCACAGCAGCAATCATTCTTCCTCTATCGTGCCAATCTGTAGGTCAATAGTGTAATTACCAGTTCATATTTCACGGAGATTTCAAGTCCAACTTTTCTTTTGCTGCAGCCCTCTGATTCAGCATGGTGTTGTCACTGAAATAAATGAAGTAGCTCTGCTTCCAAAATCAGTCCCATCACTGGCCTGAAAATAGACTTTAACCAGCTGTACTGTTTCTTGCATCGTGCTGGTGTCTGCCACCTTCTGAGGACTGATCCAGGTTTTGCAGTATTTTCCAGGATGAATACATACATGCATGATGAAAGCTCAAAATCGTGTTTCGTATTGCAAATCTGATACTGAATGTACAAAGGGAAATTACAATGATGAGCAATGCTCAAACACAGGTTAGCGAAGCAGGATTCGCAGGTCCAATCTATGACCAGACAATTTGAAAGTCAGAGGGTGAGCGTTACAGAGTGACTGGCTGCCAATTAGCTCATCTCCACTGGACTCCAGCCTCGCTCATTCTGCTGTTCCACTGTTTTCTCTTTGCCCATAGTCTCTACCTGCCAGAACCCTGATCTCCACAGTTGATCAAAACGCAGTTAATTATAGCTGTTTTCTGATTTTAGGTTGACATATGCAAACAGTTGTGGATGTTTCCTTATCGATAAATCTTAGTGAAGTAAATTAGTTTATCTCAATCATCCACTGCAGGTGGTTCAGAAACAAAGACAGTTCAGGGCTGCTTCCTCCTCATGTTGTTGCACATTGTTAAGCCCTATTGGATTATCATAGCTTTTCATGTCTTTATCCATCTCTCTTTTTTTTATTAAGATCCACAAATGTTTCTTGAAATGGACTCCAAGTCTCTGAAAAGTGAAACTGTACGGGGAAAAAAATACCAAAAACCATTTGTTAACACCCATGACAGTCAAGGTCACGTCTTCAGTAGTGTGAAACCAAGCAGAATGACTAATCAAGGCTCTGCTTGGTTTAAGATTTGTCCCATTGTCTGAACAGCGTGGGAGGTTATGAAATCATCAGTTATCAGACCTCCACACTGAAGCACACAACTGCATGATGGGATTTCAGCTCCCCAGACCTTGAAGGGTTAGCTGACCAGAGATAAAGTCCCTGAGGACAACAATGGCTAAACTGCAAACAAGGTTAATCACCCTTTAAAGCGTTCAGTGAAAAAACAGATCTAAGATCCTTGTGATATAAGAATGCTTGTGAAAGTCCTTCATTCATTCTTGGCAATCTGATCAATTCAAAATAACGAAGAGGAGACTTGGCCAAAAGTGCGTTCCATTGATCCATCCATCCGTACAGATACATTATATGGCATTGGCTGAATATTACATTGCTAAGGGTGTTTGAATTATATTGCAGATCTCTGAATTACTACTATCTACTTTTAAAGAATATTTATTATTTCTGATCAGTGGCTGATTTATTTTTATTGAGTTGAGCAAAGCTCCAATTCTTGTAATTCTACTAAATCCTAGAAAAATAACCCTCTAATGAGAAATTGATCAGAATGGACACAATAAGGTGCAACATGAGGCTACTACTGTGAAATGGTTTCCTGCATTTGGCCAAATTGTCCAGCGTGCATTAAAATTAAGATGAAAAAAATCAGTTAAATGTGTCATTTTGTCTGTCCTTGCTATTTTTTTAAATCGGTTAGGAATCCTTTTAATGCCTCAACAGCGTGTCCACCCCTCTGTTTGGCATCTTTCCATTTTTCCAGCCAGCGTTATTGCTCGTGTAATGGGTTAAATGTGTGCTGTCAGGATTGAGGGTAAATTTATGCAGAAATCCAGCCCCCAAACTTCCACACATTTCAATGTCAAACTGCTGTCTCCTTGACGTAATCCCATCGTGGTAGGAAATTGCGGTGTCTTACCATTTGTCCATGAAGCACATTAATAGCATTTTGAGAAATCCTGCTCATGGTTCCAAATTTTAAGAGATCTGACTAGGGAGAGAAAGAACTAAGCTTGTTAAGAGGAGATAGGGGCATCATAATCTTGTCTTGATTTGGAGTATTGCTGCATCTGTGGGTGCCCATGGTCACTTCAGTGAAACCTGCAGGTCCACCGGAAATAGAAGGCAGAGGCATGTGATCCTGTTCTCCAGTAAGCTGTAGAGGGCAAATAGTGGAGGAAGGGGTAATTGAAGGCAGTTCATTAGATGCTGATCCAGATCCCCCCAGAGGGCCAGCGGAAGGCTGAAGGGAACAGGATTTACGCTGGCCAGAGAATTAGACGAAGGATTTGCTGCAGGCTTTGGCTCCTCTGGACGAGTCCTTACTCATCATACACTCCAGGCAGCTCAGTTGCTAACGCCACTGTAATACTCACATTATTAGTTGAGGGATATTGCCAGGCAGTGGTGCAGGGTTAAAAAGGAACAAGTAAGTCAAAGTAGAATTATGATATTCACTACCAATCCTTTAATTATGTATAGACACATAGATTTTAGGTTTTAATTGAACACCATATTTCACACCTCTAATGACAATAACAATTTACAATCATTTACTGAAGTTGTGGAAAAATAACTGCAGTTACAAATCCTTACTCCGATATATTGTATATTTTTTTCCGATTGAGGGCTGTATTTTAAACCCACACCAAAACCAGAAGTAATATTATAAAATCACAGGCTGATCCACTGCATGAATTTCATCATGGCAACTAGTAATGTGACTTATTACGGCCTCTGTGTGCCCGTACACAATCCAGGCAATGTCCGACCAAACCGGTCATTACAGGCAGCATAGAATTCCCCATACCGTCTTGACTCTGTCACGCCTGTCACGTGTGCTCAATGTGTCTCATCTGTGAAGAGAACGGGGCGACCTCCCAATTGCGGTGTTTTCTGGCGAATGCCAACTGAGCTGCACAGTGCTGAGCTGCGAGCACAGATCCCACTAGAGGTTGTCTGACCCTCTTGTCACCACGATGGATTCTGTTTCTGACAGTTTGGGCTGAAACATGCACACCTGTAGCCTGCTGGAGGTCAGGTTTGTGGATCTCTGGCAGTGCTCCTCCTGGAGCAGTTCTCTTGGTATCTCTTCTGTGCTCTGAGATTGTGCTGAGAGAAGTAGCAAACTTTCCTCCTTCCTGAAGGAGCTGGACTACCTGTGCCACCTGATCGGGCTGCAGGTACCATCTCATGTTACCAGTCATGACCAGGACACAAGCAGAAGATAGAGAAGGATGAAGAGAGAGCAGCTGATAGAGAACTGTTCCCTTTTTGAAGCTTGTCTCGCTTTAGCCTCCATTGCACCTGTTTTCAGTTTGAATGACTTTTTAAAGTTGTGTATTTACATTCACTGTGTTCCATCTATACACAAACACTATTGTGTACCTTCCAACACTTTAATGTGTGCCTGGCAAGTTGACGACCCCCAAACAACACCATATGCTCACATTGCAGATCTGAGACATAAACATAAAAGAAAACAAAGGCCCTGGGGCTCATGCTGATTATGTAAATTATTGAAAGTTTTCAAACCCTGTTGCCATAAATATCGTTTATGACACAAATTCCCTCATTCGCCGATCCATTCATGCATCATCCCCCTTTGCAGTTAAAATATTCAGTGCACTCGTTTCCTAAATATACATCTTCATCACAAACTGTTCCATGTAATGAGGCTGAAAGCAGCCGTTGCATTCCTTCATGGTATCGTAATTCTATGTTCCCCTGCAGTCTCATCAAGACATGCTACAGCAATAAGGCAGTCATGTAAAGACACACCAGAGTCTTTGTAACATGCTATTGGCATTTGAAGTAATGCAGATTATTATCATATAATGATTATTCATGCTCTTATTGTTAGTGGCCTTTGTTTTCCTGGCGTTGTTGGCAGCAGAGAAAACAGGGAGTCAATGTTGAGATAAACTTACTGACAATAAATCAGGTTTGTTTTTCATTTTTCAGCAACAAGCGGTCTTTATGGAATTGCACCAGCTCTTAGGAGATCACACTGGTTTCAATGAGAGAAACAAATACATGAGAAACAATTGCAAATGGAGTAAAGAGCTACAGCACATAGATAATGGTAACAGGGAATGGGAATAGTGGTAGAGTTGTAGGATATGTATTTTTCCAGCCGATACCAAAAAGCAATTATTTCATGCTTCACATGGCCGATAGCAATAATCATTTCACGGTTCACAAAAATAATTTGTTAGTGTGTACAGTGTATTGGTTTTTTTGTTTGTGAAGTACATCAGAAAACGTCAAACAACTGAAGTTGGAGTTCAATTTCTTCTTCGAAATGCGTGAAATAATGTGTAATAGTAATGAAAAGTAAAAGTTTAGTTTTTTAGCAGAGCTCATTTGGACTGTGTGGCATTTGAAGGGCTTCAGTGGATCTCTGTGGTTAGAGAGATTTCTCCGGCTTGTTCACAAAGATGAACTCACCTGTTTGCTCACACACAAGGCACATTCCCATTTCCTCCTGTCACTATGGCAACAGTCAGTAACAGGAATGGTATGTGTTGGTGAGTGGCCTTATCAGCTGGGTGAATTATAACAGCAGACAGCTCCACCATCTGCAGCCCCCTCTCATTACATCAGCGTTTACCAAATGCACCACGCTGTTCTTTCCTTTGGTCTTACGTGGTTGTGTCACTAATACACACATACAGCTCGCCGCATCAGTTACAACAGCTCTAAACACACAACTCCAAACCTCTGTCAAATGTACACTGACAACTAAAAGGAACGTTTCCACATTCCTTAGTTTTTGCTAATGTATCCTTGTCAGACATTATAGAACAACACAGCAACAGCAGACCATTCTTTGGTGTTGATTCATCATGTGCAAGGTTATTTGTATTCCTCACATGACAAAAGCATTTACCTCAACAGTCATTAATTCCAATGCCGCTCCCTGCCACCTTTCTTAAGGACGTGTTACCGCAATAGAAAGAAACAACTTCAATAGAAATAAATCATATCCCTCGTTCTTAATCTGCTCGGAGCAGCAATCCATTGTTTATCTGCCTGCACTGACATCACTGCATTTTGACTCCCTTTGATGAGATATTATAAAAAATACCGCCCTGAATGTCCTCAGCAGCGTATACAGTGAAGTGCAGCCAAGTTTTCAACTCACATCGTCGAGGTCTTGCTGCAGCTTGCGTCTATTGTGTCTCTAATTGTGTCAGTGGAAGACATCCTGAGTCGTGAGGAGACAACCACGATCATAGAGGGAGGGAAAGAGGACATATTTAAAAAATCACAGTAAATGTCAACAACTGCTTTGTCAACGGGTTGACATTAGCCAGGTATTACTAGACAGCGTGCCTCATTCCAGTGGCATATGATGGAAAGAAATGCAAGATTCCTGGCTCCATGCTCTGCAATAATCAATGCTGCTGTTTTGTGTGGGAGATGTGACATTGTCTGCTCGAGGCTGAAACCCAGCCCAAGTCTCTTCTCCGGCTATGCTTCCTGGTCTCCTGCTGTGCTGCTTCTCAGTCGCGCTTTTCAACATCAAAATCCCATCATTTCGAGCCCTAATCCTTATTCAGTCACCAAATGCTGCTCTTTGCAAAAGGCAAATGGAATCAGCTGTAGCCATCTCGCCTCGCCGCTAACCACACCCGTTCATTTTTAATCCATTACAGCGGGGTTATGCTCTAATGGCATTAATGAAGCATGAATCAAATGTTGATTGAAGCCTGCGAGTAAGAAAAGTGGAGGGGGGACTAAAATAGCGACTAAACAATGAAAAAAGCAAAGGCAGAAGTTATTTATAACGTGGATTTTTTTTTTTTTTTTTTTCACAATAAAGGGCATTTTTCTCTGCAGTTGACTAACAGCAGCTGTGAGCATTTAGGCATGAAAACTCCACTCACGCTGTTCTTATCACACGCTCCTGTTCCATTCCACTATCCTCAGATCAGAATCGGCTCTCCAGAATTTTGCAGGCTTTTAGTGTGCTGTTACAGGCTTCATCCTCCCCTGTCCTCTACTCTGATCTTCTACCCTTTTCTTCCTTTCCTTTCATCTCCCCTGGCATATATCCTCACCTTTCCTTCTGTCATTATAGGCTCTAATTTTTTTCCCCCTCCGCACTCACTCTAAATGGCTCTCCCTTTTCTTCACCCTGCTCTAGTTTCAAAAGCTTTCTAAACACCTCTCTGTTCCTGTGTCTTTGACTTTCTCTAGCGACTGCATGCATATGGAGAGGTCTGTGCTTTCTTTGACCAAAGAGGAAGCAAAGCAATGCATTTATCTCTCTGCCCGGCTTGACCACTGTCAACAGCTGAGGATGCTTCTAACAGAGTGCTTTCACGCATTGTATTTTATTGGATACTCTGTGCTAATATTCTAAATGAATAGAATGAAAGAGAGGGGGAGGGGGGTCACTTAAAGAGTAAGAGTGTATTTTACCTTCAAAGGTTAATGGAAGCTGTCCTTCTGTGGATCTGCATTGTAGCAATACCGAGGTTTGTGTAGAGAGCTGGGACACAGTGTGTGTCCGCGTAAGACGTCAACTGCAGTATATATTGCTCGACAAAAACATGTACTGTATTATGTTTAGTCAAATATGATGTGTATCTCTGCTATCCAACCGTCCAATCGCAGAAGCAGTGCAATGCATAAGATCCTACCGATTGAGGTCACGAGGTTCACATTACACCAGAATCATGAAAAAATGTTGTGTCAGACATTTTGACTGTGGTGTGATCACTGGTACAGACAGGCGGGTTTGAGTGCTCGTGAAATTGCTGAAGAAATGTTCACAGGCTGGTCTGGAGCCGTCACCCAGGTTGAAAAAAAGAGTAATGAGTGGCAGTGTCACGGGGGTGCGTAGGAAAAGGGAAAAAGAAGAGCAAAATGCGGAACTCAGTTGAAATAAAAAGTCTTTTTATAATAAATCACAGCACTTAACAGGAAACACAGAAGTATCAAACAAATATTTGAAATGCAAATTAATGGTTTACGTTGCTTTTGTCGAAGCATGCTGTAAAATCGCAATTCAAAAACAAACAAAAAGAAAATCACAATGAAGCGTGTAAAAGCAGTTCTTTCATTCATCCCGCATAAACACTTCATTCTTGTTGCTGCGTCATCTGACGGAGGTGGCAGTGAATTCTCCTCCTCCTACCGTATAGTGTGGGACACCAGATGGTAAACTTGAAGGTTGCAGCCCCTCCGTTGTACCTACATGCATTATTCAGAGCCCATTTATCAGAGGAAACGTCCCCACGTAGCCACATTAAACATCAGCCTGCTCGTTTGTTTATGCCTTATTTATGCCTCGGAAACAGGGAGGCAGGTAGTCTTGTGCTGTTGGTGACCTATATTTAACCCTGTGTGAATCTCCCTGCATTATTTAATGGCAATCATTTTCATTATGTCACTTTGTTATGCTACAGTCTGTTTTAGAGGGAAATGCATAAATATGGAATGGCTGTCATCGACCTCTGTGCAAAGTGTACACCTTAATGTACTGCACAACGTTCTCGTTGGGCTGTGAGCGATTCATCACAACGCAATGGTGTCTAGTCAACTACAAATGAGCCTCACTGTGGTTTGAATGGGTCCCAACAGAGAGCATACACCAATAGTTCATGGTGGTTTGAAGTGAGGATACATTCAAATGTTAAATTGCATAGCCAGAATAATTGAAGTGGTTTTTTTAAGTTGATACGTTATCTAAATCCAGTGTGGTGGACGTATGTGCACAAGTAGACAAATTGACTTTTACATCACACTGACTTTCTTTCCCCTGCTTTGTCAATCTGCTAGCACTCTGCTCAATGTGCGGGTGAGCGAGGGAGCGTTGAATGTAACGAGGTTAAGGAAGGTCGGGACCCACTTTGATTTGCTTACACGCGCACACGCACAGCTGCTTTCAGGACTTGGTGGTGAAGTTGGGGTTATGAACCAAGTGATCGATAGCTCAATAGCCAGCAGGATCTCCGGAGGGCGCGGATTTCACAGTGGATGAGAAGAAACAATACTGCAGTTGTACGAAGGTTCCAACCCTGCACGGCGATGTGGTGCTCTTTTCTTTTCCTTTAGGAAACTCAAACCCTGACACCACGGAATGAACGGCTCTCTTAATTAAGCAAACTAAAGACTTTCCAGAGTACTCATTCTGTTTGGCAGCTGTATAATTACAGTAGGGTTTTGACAGGGGTATATTGCTATCATAATTAGATTTTTTGTACAACAGAATTGTCGTAGCAAACAAAGAACGCTCACATCTGTGATGATAAATCTAAAAGGCTACTTGTGCAAAATTACAAAATGATCTAATCCAGGCCCTTTGCTCAGTAGCATTTTTCTGCCTCTGCAGAAGACTGGAGATCAAATCATAAATGAACATACGTACATTTCTAGATTCAAGCAGGCAACAGTCTACAGCCTTGTTGCAAAGCTTGATCTGATGATGAAAGGACATTTGAGACACCATCGAATTGGCTCTGTCCTCCCATTACAAAAGGCTGTATTCATGCTGCACATACATGTCAGAGGCTTCAATGGAAATGCTGCCCATTAGCTTTTGCCAGTCTTTATACTGGTTATGTTGCTCCACTTATTATTGTGTGGTAGAAGTTTAGAAAAGCTTTGCGAAATGGGGCCACTCAAAAAGAGGCACCAGCCGCCAAATCGTGTGCATGCAAACTCAAGTTTTGGCTGACATCAAACGTCAAATGAGCATGGAGAGGTGGCTGGTGAGGCTGGTAGGTGTTTATCTTATCATGCTGTGTCCCGGCAGTGCTACGTGTCAGACACACCCACCATCATGCATCAAAGCAACACGTGTCACGTATGAATGTGTCATAAAAACCCAGTACTATTTAGATGCACTGATTTCAGCTGAGCCATTCTGTTCGGAACATTATTCAAACTAAAATTTCACAGCAATTTCTATTTCTCTAAAGGCCTATCGAGGCTCATAGATTTAAAAAAAAAAAAAGATATATATCTGGCATTTCTAATAAATAATACTATCAAAACATGTCGATAGTACTTTATTGTTCCACCGCTCACTTCATCATGGTGATAACAGGTGCAGTGATAGATAAGGTGTGGCACTTGTCTTGTCCCACTCTGTCACAGGTTCCGCAACAGCAGAATGATACAGGACGCTATGAAGCACTGATAAGAAATGTTTCAAAGTTACTCTGAAGTTACGCACCTGCCCATATAACTAACCATGCAAACATCGGTGAAGTAACCTTAAAAGGACTGAATCAGGAAATAAATGTGACCTCCGGAAACGTATGAAATGATAAAATTAACATGTCGTTTACCACTCAGTAAAACTAAACATGTTTACTATTAGTAAAATCTCCTGAGGGAAGTTGTGTTCAGCGCTACATGGAGCAGGTTCTTATTGTACCTCTGTATACTGGAGCGAGGAGTGCTGCCAATTATTAGTCCAGACTGGCATAAAACCGTGTTGGTTCCAGTTCCCACCCAGATGAATTGTGGACCATTCAATCACAGGCTCACACATGATTTCTACAGCTCTGATTTAAAAGGCAGGGATTGGAACCTGAGAAATGAGGACAGTCATCTCACTTGTCTTACAGTGATGATGAAGAATGAGGAATGCCACTCTGCATTGGTTCAGAGCTCAAAGCAACAACTACTTTAGATGTGCTACTCAAACCCACAACATGAGCTCTGCGCTGTCACCTCGCATAACGTGGATAATCCCGATGATTAGTAGCGTTCATTAGTTTGACCACGTGTTCTAATAATTGAAAATGCGGCTAATGTACAGGATTACTGTTTGTCGTTCCTGTTAATTGCAGTTGAACAGTTAATTAGCCAAAACACCTTAACACTTGTCAGCAGTTGCACAAAAGAAAGCGCCACGTCCCTCCAACATTTATTAATTTGTCCATCAATTTCAATGGATTGTTCATGTTGGGACATGTTTTCCCCTTGTGATTGATTCATGCTTCATTATGGCTGCTGATAACAAATTACAGGAAGGAAGTGCACTGCTCTGCTTTGCAGTCGCATTGACTGTTTGTAGAGCAGCTTTGTGTGCATTTATTTTTGAATTGTCTTTCACATCCCTGAGGCCATTGTATCCGATGACCTCTGATGTCCATATACATGCATGGGAGCTTGGCTGTAAGTAACCCACAGAGCCGGTCGGCCTCCCAGTCAGAGAGCGTGTGCAAAGGCAGTCAGTGGGTCAAATCATTGAGACAGATGTAGATGAAGAGATCAAAGTTGTAGAGTGAAATGGAGCAGCAGTGCAGATGGCTGCAGAGACAGATCTCAGCCCAAGTTAACAGTAGTCCAGCCAACACATTACCAGACAGAGCCATCTCACCAGCAGCCAACTGCCCGGAGCTCAGCAGGCTGGCCGTGGAAGCCAGTTCTCCCCAGCCTGGGAAACAGATCACTCCAGCACAATCACAGGCAGAGTTTGATGAGCCTTGGATCTCGTGCACATTGTGGACTTTCGGTAGACTGTACACATTGTAGATGCACGTTTTACTGTAACAGAGCTTTCCACCAGTATATGGAGAAGACTGCCTGTGGGAGATTGTTGCTGGTTATAGTGGATAACGTTACTTTGGCAATAAAAAAACAACTGTTGTAAGTAGTGTAGTGCACACTTCAGGGAGACCTATAATGCTCATTATTTGGATTCATTTTTAAATTTGGGGGACTAATTAAAGAGCGTTACTGGCTCCAATGTTCAGAAAACACTAGTTTCTTTATTCTATTCATTGCTGCAGCAGCAGGGACTCTCACAGCTGGATTCAGTCCCCCCGCCACCCAAGAAAGCCCAACCTGCTGTGATTGGCCAGCTGGTGATGAGTTCATGTACAAGTACATCAGAACTGTGAACAGACGCTGCTGCTGCTGCTGCAGGTAAACACAGCACTGCAAATATTTTTAATTATACAGGTGTAATTAATTTAAAATATGTTTAAACATAAACACTGTTCAACAGTCTGCTGTGCTTTAGTGAAAAGGCAAACTGTGTACTTTTTAACATTAGTTGTATTCAGACACACACACACAGACAAACAGTGTGATTTCACCTGTGTGTAAACGCAGACTGCATGGAAATAACAGAATATGGAAGTTGACAATGTGTGGAGGGCCCGAGGAGATGGCGGTATGCTTAGTTTGTGTGGACTCAGCGGCGCAACATCACAAATTCTACCGACTCGGAGAAGAGCAGTAAATGACTGACAGATGGTAAAAATGCTGTCAAGTCAAAGCAGAATGACATTGTATACATATGCATTTGTTATCTATTACAATTCATTCATGCAGTCTTACAGTGTTTTGATTTTGCAACAGTTACCTGAATGCAGCACCCAGAATGGCAGAATGAATCTTATAGGGGTTGGGTGTCATTTATATTCAGAGGTACAGCAGAACAGGGCGGCAGAGGTCAGGGTCGTTCTTATGTCAAGTTCAAAGTTTGATCTTTCTTTCTCACTGCAGTATTTAACACACAAAGCACCAGTGTTAATAATGTGGCCTTGAAGTGACGGTAGTTTGTGCAGTGACTGGTGCAGGTGGCAGTTTGTTTTTCCATTTCAGTACGTAACGAGGCACCAATGCAATCAAAATGATTGTGTTACTATAATAAAAGGCTCTGCTCTGAGCTGACTTCTCATCCAAACCATGCAATAAAACTTAAAATATCACACACACATACATCTGCCAGCTAAAGGAGCAGACCAGTAATTAAGATTCCCCCTTAAAAAACAGAACAGCGGAACTCTAAAACATTTTTTAGCAATTCATCATGTTATGCACAAAAATATTGCTGTCCCTAATCATGGGTTCTTTTGAGGGAGTTACTATCACAGAGATGTTAAACATTTCATGGACTCTGTTTTCCTCATGTTTGCATTTGTGTTTTAAACTTTTGTTTTTTGTTTTTTGTTTGTTTTTTTTTTCCAGGTTCCTCTGTGTTTGTCTCTTTTTGCTGTTTTATTTTGTAGTTTCTGCTCCTTGTGCGTATTCCTCCCTCGCAGATGAAAGGGGTAGTAAAACAAGTATCTTTAAATTGACACCACAGGATGCAATGCGTTGCTCTCACTTGAAATCTTAATCACTCCAACTCCAAAGCACATAAGCCACTAACAAATGAGAAAATTAAACAAGAACAGTGACACAGGAGTGCAGCAAACTGTGCTTTGAACGGATGCCTCTCTCTGTTTTGGATCAATTCCCCTTGTTTTCAGTCAGGCCTTTTTAAAATGCTTTTTAAAGCAATTAAATGGAGCAAATTATGTGAAGTGAAAGGTAAATCAGTGTGTCATTATGTCAGGGTGCATGGCCACAGGGGCCAATGTTCAGCAACCAAACAGACAGGGAGAGCCACACTGTCCAGAAAGACAGGAAAAAAAACCCTGACATCCCACAATATAGAGTGTTATTGGTCAAAATGCTGCTGTAGAGGATTCCATTAGTATCGGTTTCAGTGGGCAGCCTCAGTGCCACAGAGTCTAAATGTTGATTCATAGAATTTCATTTGTACTGGTTTCAGTGGACAATTTAGAGTTATGTGGTAGAGATGCTGTATCAGAGAATTTCATTAGTATTGGCTTTGTCTGCTGTGGTGTGCTTCAGAGGCCTCTCCACTCCGCTGGGGAACAAGGTTTTAGAGAATCGCTGATCTACTGCCTGGATCCACTTAGAAGTTTGGAGAGGAGTCCTCCACAGTTTGGCTTGTCAGTTACTGTTTATTTGAATGTTGAACTTCAAGCTTGCGGCCATTCCTGGAGGAAAGAACAAGGGTGTGATGTGAAGGTTCAACCTGGCCTCTGAATCTGTGATCTTACACGTGCGTGCGTGTTTGTGCACGTGTGTTTGTTTGCACTCGCATACCTGTCCAAGTGGGACCTTGCCGTCATTACACATTCACCAACAGGGGACAACAAAGCCTACAGGGGGTCATTTTTCAGGTCCCCTCTTGGTCGAGTTTTAGATCATAGCTAAACCCCTCGGTTGAATTCATTTTAATGGGAGCGTGAGTGTTTTAAGTGATCGTCCAATGATTGTTTATTTAGTGGATTTTGCAGTACTATCCTGTGTGTGTGCGTGTGTGTGTGCGTGCATGCATACTCCTGCATGAATGTGAAAGGTCAGATCTCCTGCTTTGAGCCTATAACCTTTTTGTCCTCTGGCTCTTCCCGTCGTCGAGCTGTGGTTTATTCCTCCATGGAAATATAAAACGTCAATTTGCAGGATTGCATGCAACCAATACACTTCAGTCTGTGTGTAGTTATAGAGATGGAGAGAGGTCACTAAAAGCATAACGAGGGTTGTGTACTGACGTCTACTGAGGAAAATGACAAGCGAGAAAGAATAACAGGCGTCCTCAGAATGAAATGGGAGAGTAGGCGGTATAAAATTAGGACTTGGAAGCGTGACAGTTAAAAAGATCAATGTAGTTGTTAACAGCATGGAGAAAAAGAAATCCTGCCTCACATCCCTCTGGCTTCAGATTTGATGTTATGAAAAAAGCTCTACCGCTGATATCTTCCCACCCAGCCCTGTGGTCACACTCACAAACATTTCCACAGTCTTTGTCAGAGAGTTTTTAACTTTGCTTTAAGCGGTCTTATGCTAGCCTTCAGCGTAGAGGTGGCACAGGAGAAGAAGGGTCACCCAAGAGAGGACAAGAAGCAAAGCTGTGTGGCTTAGTGCTTCATCGCAGGTACCCCAGGTCACGCAGATATCTGTGACTGTGACCATCCCAGGGCATGTCCACTAAAGTGACATCACGATGAGGTCAGGACATGACCTCATTCATATTTCACAAATGCATTTTTTCCAGGTATTTCTGCATTGTATACAAGTATACCTATAGTTCCAATGGATCAGAATGTTTGATCACATGGCAACAACCACATTGTGACATCACCACTAAATGCGAGAATAATGTATAATACACTGAAAGCCTCCTCATTGGGCTTGCAATCAATAATGCTGAAATGATGAGTGAAGATGTGTCTTGAAAAAACATGGTTTTACAATCACCGTTTACTACATTTTACACTCGACTGCCCTGTTCAGACCAGATCACAGATGGTCAGTATTAAGTTCATCTGTTCACTTCTGGTATTAACATGTTTCCTCATTTGTGTTTGCAAAGAACGAATTGTTCAGTTTTACCGCGTTTGAAGGTGCGTTCAATGTCCCCACGTTAGCGAGTGCATTTCTGTGTGTCCGTGTGAGCTTGAGAGAGAGAGAGAGGGGTAATCAGGAGGGCTGAATGAATGAATGTGCAGCTATGACGAATACTTTGAACAATTTGCACCTATTGATACCGTGGAGGTGGCAATAAACAAATTAATCTGCCCACTAAGCAGCTTAAAACAATGTGAAATTGTGGTGGGTCAGAGGGTGCTGAGCTGGTTGTGGTTTGTATGTGGCCCAGTATGCATCTGCATTCACACAGTGAAAAGGGTCAATGAGTCAGGTGTAAGTATGTGTAATGCGTGTATATATACACTGTTCAGTATTCACACTACAGCAGCCCTGCTGGGAGAATATGCAGCTCTTAGATCGCTTTAAAAGCTCCCCCTCTTCACCAGCTACTGCCTGTGTCCTGTGTTCTGTATGGTAATCCTGTGGGATCCATGGAACACCATTCCTTCAGTGTGGAAATGTGTGTGGTGTAAATATGGTAAATGGTCAGAATTGATGTCATACTTTCTTCTAGTCTTGATGTTGTTGTGTTTTTTTCTGTGCTTACTTACAGTTGCGCTTTGCGAGAGTTGAACTTGCAAGGATATTTAAAAGCGATTATATATTCCCCGAAATGATGCTCTTCTCCAGCAACGTTCTCCACCCAGGAACGCATGAGCACGCACACCTCTGAAGTGCACGGCGGAAAGAGTGTGTTTAGGGGTGATTGCTCACTGCAGTGCAAACAAATCATCACCAAGGGTTACTCACTTTGTGTGAGTGCATGAAAGCTATTGCATTCATCAAATGATTACTGAGCCTCTTTCAAGTGCGTCGGCAGGCAGGAAAATCACGGCCTGAAGTCTTTTTCTAAGCTTCCATGCCCGTTCTTTCACACATCACTGTGGCGTTAATAGGGAGCACAAACTCAAACTGCCCATGGATTTGTAAATGAACACAATTAAAGTCTATATATTGAAATGTGATTTAGAAAACAGGTGATAAACATTATCTGCCATTATCCTTGTTACTTTCAGCGTTCCTTAGGTCTTGGACTGTGCACGTCATCCAGGCCTCTTCATTGAGCCATTGACTATGACATAACCACTCAGCCCAGGCACTGCCAATGGCAACTAATCGGCCCTGCAGGAAGGGCACTCAGCCCACTATATGTGTGTTCCTCATTTTGCTCCAAACACTAGAGGGAAAGTGTTCATATCTAAATTACTCATTGCCTCAGGGTTGACTGAGATTTTGATGTTCAGCCATCTCGCTCTCTCTCTCTCTCTCTCTCTCTTCCTCTCTCTCCGTCAGCTTCATGATTACTTCATTTTTTCTCTCCTCTGTCAGGATCTCTCTGTCCGTGTTTCTCTCTCTTGCTCTGAGCAACAGTGTTTCCCATCCAGCTGTCAAGGGAATTTCGGAGAAGCGTTTGAAATTCTTTACAAAAACACCCCAGTTTCAGCCACAACTGGGTGAGCATGTGAATAAATCAGCTTTCTGTCATACACCGTCGGAGGAGCGAAAAAAAAAGTTTATCGGCTGTTGTCATCATCAGTTTATAGCATTCAGTAACTTGGTCTCAACTTATTTGCTCGTGTGTTTTCTGTCAACAGGTTCTGTCGGTAGTGATAATGAGGGAGCTAATGGAGGGGTGTTGATCAGCAGAGGGAGACATGAATTCAAGAATTTGAAATAAAGTCAGAGGACCTCGTTAGCCAAATTCAATCTTACTGAATAAGCCTCCCATTGAACCTACAAATATAAATGCGGATGACGCTTTCATAAAGACCTGGCTGCTTTCTTTTTAATTAAACCCTGGACTATATCAGAATAAAATGTCGCTTCCCCATAGTAATTATCCTGTCTTCTGCCCAGAGGAAGAGACTTTTAAATTGTAAACATTCCCAACTGGAACTAGAAACCATCTCAGTGCTATAAAAATCACAGAAAAAATATTGTGACTGGTCTTCTAGGAATGATGTTTATGTCCCGGAACTCAACTCATACAGCCCATTAGCACTATAGCAACACAATGGCTCCATCACTAGGCCTGTAAAGCATCTAGGATGTTTTTCCCGGCCCTGTCAGTCCTCTCTTGCTCTCCACTGTGCAGTCGACGTACTATTGTCTTCTGTCACTATCACAATCTTCTGCACAATACAGTGAGGGATTATTATTGTCATAATGACTGCACTCACTTATACCCGCAAATAAAGTGTTTTAGATGATCTACAGCTAAAATTAAATGCTACATATGATTGAAAAGAGACATAATAGGACCACTATTAAATAAGTGTTTGCAGAAGGCAATGAAGCAGCACTGTGGGGCTACGGCACAGCTGTCGAAGAGGAGGTGAAAATTAAATACAATTAAAAACCAATGGCACACCGAGGAAATACAAAGCAAAGTGGCGAGGCCCCTGAAAGAAATTAGTGTTTTGGAGCGAAATCAGTTCCTCCGACCCCGAGTCAAGAGGCAGGAGAACACAAACAAGGCTTGAATGAAACATGGCAGGAAAACACACAACCTGCTGATGGAGCAGACAGAATAAGGCCAGATAAGGTGGACAAACACTTGGCTTGTTTACAGCCTGTCTGGCCATCTGACTGCTCGAGTGTCCCATCAGACTCCATCGGCCGTTTTAGCGAGACTGCTGTTTTTCCATATGTAGTTAATGTACTGAGCTCAGTTTAAAAGAAAAGATCACTCAAACTTTGGTAATAATTCCCAGGCTATAACTAAGCAGGATTTTCTTTTAATACCAGTTATTGTGGTTTCTGTTTCACGTGGAGACGAGAATGACCTTGGTGATAATAGCATTCGGCCAGTTGTGCCAAAGCTTCCATTTCAAGCTTTTTCCGATGCTGCTGATTGAATTGTTCCCTTCCTCCTTTTCTTAATGTATGCAGGGCTGCGAGCGGGCTCGGGGACGGGCTCTCCCTCTCTCTGTGGCAGTGATACTTTGTATCTCTGCCCTCACGAAGGCATAATCAATTTAAGAGTTTGTCTTGGGTCATTATTACCTGGTGAAGGACCATCTGTTCACTGAGGTTGCCTCAGAGCTCTGCCAGCCACTGACACACACACAAAATACACAGGCTTGCTGAGACACAATCTTCTATGGGCACACACACAGCCTGAAGGGTTGCCAGGTAGATTGGACCACAGTAAGATGTGGGATGTCAAATAATTGTACCTCAGGTAGAGTGGAAGAAAAACCTTTGGCGTGTGTCGAGTTCTGTTTAGTGTTTGTGTGCATGTGAATATGAACACATTAAGCGGTATGGACTGCTGTTTATATCTGGCTCCTCTGATGTCACGTGTGTGGAATAATACAAGGATCCATGTCGCGTGTGCACGTGTGCGTCAGGAGACACAGTGGAGGTGCAGCCACACAATTACACCCACAACCTTAATAGCACAATGGCTGACTCTCTGGCTGCTAATACTGTGAAGTGGGACGCTGCATTAGAGCTAACGTGCATGTGTGTGTGTGTGCATGAGCATGCATTAAAGAACCACTGAGTTATGAGAAAAAAAAGACAGATGTTGTCAAGAAGACGTTGAAATGAAGTCAAATATTGAGATGGAAGGAGCTTGTGACCAAATCCGATTTAGCGACTCTGGAATACTTGTGCTTGTATCCAGCCCATAGGCTTCAAGTGTTGAGTGAAGATGTATCGGGGAGATGGGTGTTCTGGCAGGTGACGGCCGAGGGAATTGTGGTTTGAAGGAGTCTGAGCTGAGAGCGGAGCTGGATGACTGAGCAGCAGAATGAGCTGGGGAGCAGAGCGGAGAGGCAGAGGGCTGAGTGGAGCTGGAGACCAGTGGGGACGGGCTGGCTGTGGGGAGGTGCGATGCGGGCCGAGTGTTGCAGAGAGTCGCTCAGGGAAGCATCAGGTGATGATGCTGAGGGAAGGAAACGTCAATCAGAGGAAAGTCCAAATGTCATTTACACTATAGGTGTAGGCGCAGATACCCATGCGTCTATTGTGTTGTCATTCCTCATTTGCATTGATTCTTGGTTTTTAATGTATAATTTATTTTCTTGTATATATCATGACTTTAATCTCACAATCCTGGCTCTGTATTTGTGTTTCACCTACAATGGGCCCTGATGTTAGTAGATGATCTAGTTCTTTTTCTTCTTCTTGAGCCTAATACCCACCCACCTGAAGATGGACAGTTCTGTCCCTAAGGCCGGAGGTACCACCCATCAAAAACAAACAATCTATTTATGTATATTATATGTATAATGTATTTCATTTTTCACATCAACTTGCCGTTCGGTGTTGATGACAGTCAGAACTTCATGGTACAGGAACAAGTTTCTTTGTACATATGACAAAAAACCACTTTGAATCTTGAATCTTAATAAGAGGCCCAGTGGAAAACACATGTTCACATATGGTGTCGTGCTGGTTGCTGACAGGGTTTAGAGTGATGTTCTCTGATTTAGGAGCCTTTGCACTAAACACTCAACAAATAAATGAATGAAGCTGATGCAACATTGTGTTGACGTGCTGTCAGCTGGTCGTTGAAAGATGACAGAAATGACAAGCATTTAACGAGAATACAGACATGAAGCGTGTGCTTAACACCTGCTGCTGCTCCAAGCTAGCTCTTTGCTGATAAACAAACTGCAAAATGGCCTGCTCATCGATTTTTATTAGAATATTTGGCCCTTTTCCTCATCCATTCCATTTCTGAGATTTATTACTCTTGGATGATCGTTCACATTTGAGCATAATCGAATGATGATTTCTTTTAGGTTTCAGTAGTTTTCTATAGACTGCGCTCTGCCAAGTTCTCTCAACTCCCTGTGAATAGTCAGTTGTTAAATGTGTTTATTTCTGCAAAGACTCAACAGTTTAAGTCACAGTTTCCACTTGTGACATTTCCACTGTTAGTGCTGCTTCACATTTACATTTCTAGCATTTCCATCGTCCAACGTGTACTTTTGTCCCAAAAGTAATTGACTGAGTGTGATCTGTTTCAAATTTGTGTTTACGTTTAAATGGTATAGGGGTATAATGTATAACTGAGGCCTGGTGTTAGAGGAGATGCAGATGGGACACACACACACTCGCATGCATGCACACACACTGTCACCTTCCTCCTCATCCCCTAAAAATTACACTTTAACAGTGAGAGTGCCTGTGTGTGTGTGTGTGTGTGTGTGTTATGACAGTGGAAAGTGATCATGACTGATGTGCATTAGCCGTTCGGCAGCACGATCCTATATTTAGAGCTAATGGTGTTTTTGTGTACAGAGGGCTTGAGAGGAGGTGTGACTTTCAACAAAGCAGAAGTTCATCATATGTGACTCACACGGTGACTGAGCAAAACAACCTCATTTGTCTCTCTGATTTCCTCCTGACACTCTGTGAGTATGTGGGTGTTGCTCACAGGATATCTGAGGATGTGAGAGAATACATTACAGTGGTAATGTGAAGCACACAAAGACTTCAGGGGATGGGAGATTTCCTTGGGCATATGCATAGAGGATTTACTCTCAGAATCATTATGTCTTTTTTCCACAGGGAAGTTGTGTTTGATTTTCAAAATCCAGCCTGTCAGTGTCAGACAGAGCAGGTACAAGTTTGTTTCCTGGAGGCAGTGTAAACTCAATTTGTATTGAACTCATTAAAGTACCACAGAGAAACTTTCTGGAGTGAACAACAAGCAGTCCTGGACAGTTTTTTCAACTTCTTTAAATATTGTAATTTTTAGAATGGGCCGGAAAATCATCACATAAACTCAGTATCACTGGCATTTTTCTTTGACAGACACACGTTGTAGAAACGTATGTTCACTGATTTAATGTCAGGGCATGTGATGAGCGTGTCTCCATCTGAGTCTACAGGCCCTACAGTTTTGAAAAGTGATGTGACGCAATATGATGAAGGATAATTATGATTGAGGGTAGCAATCATTCCACTCAAGTATATTGTACATTAGGTCTCAGTGTAAGGTTTGATATTTAAGTGTACTTGGAGTGTACTACTTAGATTTAATCCTTTTATGATACAACATTATTATCAATACATGCAGAATTATACAGAACTAAATGTCTCGACTTGGTCGATTACAATCAAAGCCTCGTCAGAACCTTAGAATTAAGGAATGCATTCAGAAGGTTTATTCAGAAAGTGTAGTTAATCATTTTGTGACAGATAACTCACAGACACACATTGTTTCACAGCAAAATAAACAGAGGACAAAAATCCTTCACCTGAGATTTAATGTTTATCTGTGTAAAAACATAAATGGCTGCAACACGTAGGCGTTTCAAAAGAAATACACTCCAGCAGTTCTGTAGGTCAAGAGGCTTCTGATGGCGAAACGTGCAGAAGCCGAGGATGCACAGCTTCATACTGTAGTGTAGTATCATACTGTTATTTATTTGAGTCTGCAGGTCTACTTTAAAACAAGGGAACAGTGACAGTGATGGCCTGTTTAAAAACAGTAGAACAAATGTTAATCATATGAGAAGCTAAATGTTGTGCATTGAACGGATGCTGTAAATATGAGCTGCTATTAAAGTGAAAGATTGAACAGAGACAATTGCACATCTGTGTCGTGCACTGAGACAGAAAGTGCAAAAATAATAATTATGCCTCCTCAGTGGGTTTTTGTACGATAGCAGGGTGGTATATCTCAGCTTACCTTTGGAAGCAAAAAGGGATCTCAAGCTTTAGCCAAAAGGATCGTGACCACTGCTTCAACTTAACTGATTTATAGAGAGATTCTATCCAGTGTGACACATGGGATAGAATCTCTCTATAAACTTAAGTCAATTCCCCCGAAGGAGCCATGCAGGGCTTTACTTCGGTGCTGTGTTTTTTTTTTTAAACCATCTCAAGGTTTTGATCAGTTGTGATGTTTCTTTGTTTGTATTCTAGTCTAATCATCTCTAATGCAGACAGCACTGCTTCACATCTAATGACAAATATCTTATCAGAGCCTATTTCAAAGAAGAAAGTCTTGTTAATTTGCTGTTTTACACAAATTCTTATTAAATTATGTTTTGGTGTTTGAAAAGAAAACATTGTGGGTGAAGTTTAACTTAATTTTTTTTTTTTAACTTTAATTGTTCCACACCAGCAGACTGTAACCTCTATCTGGTATAAAAGCACATTTCTCTTTCTTCTCTCCTTGCTAAAGTCCAGAGAGGATGGGAACCCTCAGCCCCAGTTAACTGATAGGCTTGATGTGTAATTAATGGTCTGACACCGGCTAATGAAGCTAATGACGCTAACTGTGCTAGCATATGGGTGTCCCATGGGGATCCACGCTCGGCGCACTAATTTAGATAAATGACGCCCCAGGTTATGCCGGGCTATTTGCATTTATTTGATGGAGGCCAAGGGAGAAACAGGGATTAAACGGGGGATGGATGGATGGGAGAGATTAAACAGGAGAGGTGTTTGGGGTTTGGGGGTGGGAAGATGGAGGTGTTTACTTCTGTGGATGGATGTACGTGTTGGTGTAAGTCTCCCCTCGGCCATGCATGATGCTGTCGCCAGATAAAAGGAATGGCAGCCGAGGAGGGGATAGCAGCTGTCACGAACAGGCAGTGAAAGAGAAAAAAAACAAAACACAAATGACTTGTGTGTGTGTGTGTGTGTGTTTTGTGGATGCAGGTTTGTAATCACTGTATATTGGCCCTTAGGAGACATGTCATTGTCATCTAGAAGGTCTCCAGAGGAAAGAGATGTGCTGTATATGGAGCGGATCATTGTAATACATGAGAGGCTCCACCCGACAACCACAGATAGGTTGTAACCTACTTGTAACACATTTAAAGGAACATCAACTACACATGAGCGATGGAGCAGTCTTTTTGGAAAATATATATATCTATATATATATAAAACTTTTTTTTAACACTTTGTTGTGATTTTAGCGGATGTTGGACTCACAGCACAACAAGTCTGTTCTGTGGAGGGTGGTTCTGGTTCAGGAAGTCTCTCTCTGGGGTGACCACTGCATGTGTTTGTGGCACATGCTGAGGGACTGGTGGGTCACGGAAAGCTGGTCTTCAGGCGCGGCAGATGAACAAAGCGGCAGGGCAAAGGATGGTGAGGCAGGCAACTGGCCGGCAGGTAGTTTACCCCAGGCAGTCAAACAGCACTGACGCACCGAGCTTGACCCGGAGCCAATACTGAGACGACACTATTAGCTTAGCAGCAGTTTAAGGTTTAGGGCGGGATTAAAGCTGTGCTGTCTGGGTCAAAGCCTCACGACTCTTTTCGACCCCACCGCTGCTGTGTCGACAGATGCTGTGGTTTAAACTGCATCTGTGATTTAATCTGAAACCTTCACCACGTCTGTTAGAAAATCCCCTCAACTCCTCTACGGGGCCCTGTGTCTGAGGAATCCATTTATCTGGTTTTACTGAAGTGGATGTTTTTTTCTTGAGTTTCGTATGATAGGTTTATACATTTTGAAAACTGCAAACGCTGACAATGTTGTAGAGCTGTCATTACACAAATTACTGAAACAAAAACGGTTTACTCTGCGTACGTTTTAGCACTATTCACGTACCATGTGAAGAACATGCTATCTGTGCTGTGATATGATGATGCTGAAAGCATAGTGCACATGTTCCGTGAAACCAAAATGGCAGTTCACAGGGTCAGTTAGTGCACTGAACTGGAAATCATGGTTGTTTCCATGACTCACTGAGAAATAAATTACGTCACACTAATGCACACACCAGCACAAGCCTAAGATAAAGACGGACTCCACACCGTCTGCTATTCCGTTGTCTCGTTGGCAATACTGGTTTTTAATGGACTTCCTCCAGCTTTTCAGAGTAGCCCCAAGAGGAGCCAATGCAGGAAGCGTGAGAGAAACCAGGAAGAACACAGGTGTTAAGGAGAAGAAAATAGGAAAACACAGTTAGATAAGAATGTTTGGTTGTTATTGTTTTCCATGTCTAACATCCTGAGACATGGCCTGTGGTATTCAGAAGATTTAAAGCAGAGGGAAGAGAGAGAGAGAGAGAGATTCATCCATAAAGCCTCTCCTCTCTCTCTCTCTCTCTCTCTCTCTCTCTCTGCACCCCAGAGGAAGCCATCTTTAATTCATGAACTCTATAAAAATAAAGGTTTTTCATGATGGCCCCGCAGCCTGTAAGACACTCCCCCAGCTACATGGCACCAAACAGATGTGGATGCTGGGGTGATGCATGGATACCGGCATGTGAGGCCCAGGTAATATGTCCACACAGACATGAACAGAGCCAACCTTTATGTTATGCTGGTTGTGTCTCTCTGCAGATAGCTGAAAAATGGCAGACACATTTGATACGCAAGGATCAGGACATTGCTGCATTCCATTGTAGCTCAGACGTCACAGTGGACGTCACAGTATGTGGTGGTTGATATTATATGCGGACTGTTCCTGTGGGAGTTCATTCTTTTGTATAGTTTTTTAAGAATATGCATGATTAGGTTTGAAATCATCCAAATTCTGGTTCAATTCACTTGAAATTCTGGTGATAATTCTCAAGGGAAGTTCCTGTCCTTTCGAGAAGATTATTTTGTTTTTGCAATTGTAAAACGGGAAAAAAAAAAAAAAAAAAAAAAATCAACTCATTATGTTCTGGATTACATCTCAAAAAAGGGTGCTTGACGAATATTTAAAACCTCCAGTGTATCTCTCCAAATTCAATTTCAATTTCAATTTGAATTCTTTGGTTCCACTGTGGCTGCATTAGCGTTTTGGAAGTGACAAGTACAGAAAGTACAGAGTGAAAGAAAATACATTTTATTGGAAAGAACTGCTGTTGACTCCATGAGGCCCGACTGTCTGCATGGATGGTTAAAGTTGATACACAAACAAGGGATATGACTCAGGTTTTTCGTTGTAGAGAATAGTGTAGAAAGTAGCAATAATTATAAGGCTATACTCATTTAAGGTAAGAAAAACTATAGTGCAAATACAATTATGAGAAGTGTGGAAGGCAGGAGTGACGGCTGCATTAATGAGGGCATTGCATTGTATCAGCTACATCCTCCACTCCTGTTTCACTCCACCAGTGAATGTACAAGAACACTTTTATTTAATCTATAGTTATATTTTTTTGCTGTCCTTGATGAGACACTCACTCTCAGCTGCTTGTCTGTTCACAAATAAGTTTGCACCTTAACACTCCCACACATAAAGCTCTGGCTCGGCTTTCACCTCATTTGCTGCTGACTGCCACACGAAGCCGACTGAGTCTCCATCGAGACACTCAATCATTTCATTACACCTCCGTTTGCTTTTCTTATTTGTCCCAAGTGGTCCTTCCCATTTCCTCCATTATATCACAACACGACTCGGAGACCCATCAGGGGGAGGGGCTGCTTTATAATCTGCATGTGTATTATTCATGGGAGTGAAAATATACAAAGGAGTGTAGGTTTGAGGTCTATATTATGTATAATTTACATGGGATTATGAATAATTTGTGCTCTCCGTCCAGCTCTTCTCTGTGGCAGAGGGTGGGATCAATGATTGACAGTTCACTTTATGCTCTGTAACTACGGCAGCTGACAAGGTCACGTCAAATGATGTGGTTTGGTGAGAGGGAATGTTTGGGGAAATATTCAGCTTCTCTCTGCGCCCATCACACTAAACGTTGGATGTTGGACCCCCTCAGCAGCTGCAGTTATTCCTGAATGAGAGGTGAATCTAACGTGGACCCGTGAGAGATACACGCGGACAACCTGTCAATTCAAAGGAGACGAGATAAAAGACAACTTTGTTCCTCAAATCCGGATTTTTATCGCCCTCCCTACAGAAGTGCTGCCTTTACACAGATGTGTGCTTTTGTGCCTGCGCGCGCGCGCGTGTTTGATTTCGGAGAACGGATTTGAAGGGCAGCTTGTTACCAGCGTACCAATGCTGTTGTTCCCCTCATCTTGAAGCAAAAGAGCTGTTTATGATGATAGGACCTGTGAAGGTCAAACAAAGCAGCTGTTGCATCAGGCTGTGTATTTGTTATGCAGAATTTGTTCTCAGGTTCAGCTCTGGAAATGACTCTTATTCAAAAATGAAGCCCTATTGTGATCTGCAACGGCAGATCATGGACACGGCGAGTTCTCATTGAAGGAGCTACTTCACTTTTTAGGGTATTTTTCCCCTTATAGAGTAAAATTGTCCACTCTGCTGAGTACATTTATTTGATTGCGTATTACATATATTTTCACAAAAATCTAATAATTGCTTCCAAGTTTCCACGCGTTCAGTGTGTTATCTTTGACAGCTCTCTCCTCAACGATGCTGTTCTTAATGAGACAGTAAGATGACACAGTTGATTCATGAAATGAAATCTCTGTGCTGAGGATTTTTCCAACATTCTGTAATTGTCTTCTAACTTTATATACTTTATATACTTTATATTAAAACCACAGACATTTGACCTTGAAACTTCATCAATAGTTTTATGTTTCCAGTCGGGGGGTAAATGGCTGGATGGATATAGTGGAGCCTGCAGAGTTTAATCAAGCCTTTCGGAACAAAAAGTCTGATTTATGGAACAACTTTAATATTGTACCATTATTAGTGGATTCCCACAGCTGCATACCTGGGTAAAATGCCAAAAAAGTAGCTTAAGAATAAAGCACTCAGAACTTTTGTAAAACTCTTCTTTTTTTTAAAATGACACCATAGTCACATTTCCTATTACCACCTCTATGGCTAAGATTCACTAACCCAATAAGAATTTTGATTTTTCGCCATTTTCAAGATCAACTTTGGTCCTCGACCAAGAACACAGGCTGATGAAAATTAAAATGCTTTTTGTTACGTTAGTGTAAACAGCCTTACAGCTACACCTGCAGCAGTGTTTGGAATTTCAAAATAAGTTTTAACACACAGCAAAAATGCAGTTGCTCTAGCTCTGGCCCTTTGAGAGAATGGGATTGTCGCCTTGGATAAAATCAGGTCAGCGATGGTGCACACATGGCAGTACAAACAGCAACATTCTATTTATACCGTGAGGAGGGCTACAACCTTAAACATTCAGTGACCCATCCAGCCGAGACACCCCGATCACATGATTAATTAAAAAAGAGGTTTAGATGATGTCTCAGTCTCAGACATCAACGGGCAACTGCGTGGAACTTGACGTGAGGTGGAGGCAGTGGAACAGCAGCCAAAAGGCGGCTCACAAAGTCTTTGTTTAGAGCTGGCCGAGGGACAGACTGTGATACAAAATATATCAAATGTCAGTCTGTAGTTCGAGAAGCAACTTTTAAATCTTCTTCAGTTCAATAATCTATTTGTTCACTAAAACAGAATCAGAATGCTCCACTCCATTCATCTACTCCCATCGTGTTCCATAGGTGCCCCCCCATGGAACACGATAACTTATTATTATTATTAAAGGTGTTCTGTACCTTCAATGTGTGGTAAAGGCTAATTGGCAGCTTCAGCAAACCAACATTCAATAATTTAACTAAATAATTGAACACAGTGCACATTACCTGCAAAATAAAGGCATGCTGCAATTGTCAGTGTTATTATAGCAGTGATGATAACGTCTAGCAAAACAAACACTATGCTCAATATAGCCTTGAGCATGGTGTGATACAACTGCTGCACTGTTATGAAAACAAGTCTTGGACATTAAGTCAAAGATCCACTGAAGTACACACACACACACACACACACACACACATATATATATATATATATATATATATATATATTTTTTAATCTCCTGCCACACTGTGTTCTCGTCTACTGTCACTTGGCAGACCTTCTTGAAGTAAACAAAGATTTTTCCCTCTAACGTATCTGCATTTAATCAGACGTCTCACTCATCACACATTTTCAGATTGTATTATTTTCTCTGACACGTTCAGTAATAAGATGATTATGGGATTTACACTCTATGGCCACCTCTCTTAGGTGCAGTCGATCATGAAGATGTATGCAGTGTAGCTCTGGCTTTAAAGATGTAGCAGAGTGTTTCTTTGATTCTTGACTGAACATTAATTCACAGGAGGATTCATGAGGTGGGGTATTAAAAACTAACAGGAGAGGAATGAAGTAGAGGACATATAGGGTTGATATAATAGTGTGCAGTCAACGTATGCTGGAACATTTTTAGGGGGAATGTATAAGTTTTTTATTTGACTTGATGGCAATATAAAGCCAGCAGTGTCACTATTACAGGAGCATGAATCACTTGTGTAACTAATTACTGGGACGACTGATTTTGGGAGATGCACCTTCACCTGTTGTAATGGAACCGTGCAAATGAGATGTCTTTCATTGGCACCAACAGGCTGAGTCACATTTTATGATAGAGCGGTGAATGGCACAGAAATGCCAGCTGTCAGTCAGCATGTGGTGACTCATAGGCTCTATAGCCTCGCTACAGGCCAGACCTTATGAGGAGAAGTTTGCACTTTTAGCCCGTAACACGACCCAGAATGCTAATCTTTTACAAGTTGGCCCCACTCCAGATTGAGGTAAATGACATTGTTGTCGATATAAAAATGTAAAAAGGAAAAGGAAAAAAAGAAAAACACATTGTTTGATGACACTAAAATGCTTAATGTATATATGTAATCATGGAAGTTGTCTTCTTTACACATTACTTTTACTATCCTTTTTTCATAATGCACATGTCACCAAGTGGCTCCCTTGAGTGTTTGTCAAATTACTTGGTGATTATTTGTCATCTCACTGTATTTTTGAATTGGAGGTCTTTCAAAGCTCTAGCTTGAAACAGAGGGAAAAGTTGTTTCTACATTTCTGTGTAAAAAAGAAGAAAAAAAGTTGGTAGTATTGAGTTTGTATGTAGTAGTGCTGTGTTTGTATTTATGCCAGTTGGTTGGTGTTTTTAGGAGATTTGGTGATGGTAACAGCACTTTCGAATCTCACTCGACTTACAGTATGTTAGAGGTTTTGTATGTGCCTCCACACAACAAGAGATACTTTTGACATTTTGCAGCATTTGGGTCTCGAACAATGAAAATGGAAGGAAAAGTAAGTGGTGATAACATGAGTGAGCATTTTGTCCAGATTTTCAGCTTCTAAAACAAATGTTAGTCCAGGAACCAACACAAACAAGATAAATGAGATGAGATAGTTACAGCACTGGTAGTCACGGCAATCTGAAATTCCAGCAGAACATTGACAAATTACATGTGCCCACAACAAAGAAAGGGAAGGAACAAAGGAGCACTTTGTAACAAGACTTTCACTCTTTGGTGGTGATAGGTTTCTGGCTAAAAGCTCACTGCAGTGGCTGCAACCGGAGGTCAGCAGCTAAATGAACTTTTGTTCCATTTTCTTGAGAGGATCCTTCATCTGCATTGAGCCAGAAGTAATGGAAGTGTGGTGGAGCATTGAAGATTGATGCCAGGGAACTCCCAGACCTCTTCCCTCTGCTTTTTAGCCTCTCTCCTTCATGTATAAATACTTTGTCACTTCTATTTTGGATTTTCTGTGTTCGTCATTGCCTCTGTCTCTGTCTTTTCTTTATCCCTCACTGATTCTATCCTCCTCTCCTGGACTCTTCCCCTATTTGTCTCCATCTGTACGCCTCTCCACTACCACTTTCCTCTCCATCTGAACTCCATCCCCAACCTGCTTGCGTATACAAAATGGGCCTTCTGCCTCAACAAGGACAGCTCGCTCAGATGTCTGTGGTCTTTTCAGAGCTGGATTGATCTGTGATTTTCCAAATAACAATCATCCAGATCAGCAATAACTGTGTCACTATTGCTGCTTACATTTATATGACGATGGTATGACGTGTGCCAAATTATTGCCTGATCAATCATCAACATCCAAACTTCCGAACACCTATACTGTCGTGCAGGGCCAATATGTTTGTTTGTGTGTATTTCTTGGTGCCTTAAGTTTGTTAATTCAATTATTCAGAAGTTTTTTTTTTTTTTTTTTTTTTTTTTCTGAAATCTGTTGGACAAGTGAAATGTGTGTTAGTGTTAAGTTCCACTACCTCTACAATTATGAAAACATCTTCGTTCTGTCTGTTAAAAACTAAACTCAAAGCAGCAAAACTGGTTTGGAAAATTGGTAATAAAACTCACAAAGCGTTTTTTAAGCTTAAACTGGTAGAAACATATGTTCTTATTTCTTATTTTTGCTCAAGTGAGCAATGGATGTGTTGGTTGCATTGTTGGGTCAGATACCACAAATCCAACTCTCTTGGACTGCTTACTCCTGTTTATGCGGCTTATGGAACAAAGAAGCAGGCCTAGAAGCTAAGGACTCTCAAAAACAGCACCAGGATGTTTGTGGAACCACTGATGCTCAGGGTGGTTGATATTTTTGCAGACACAATCGATGACTAGTGGGTTTCCTGCAGAAGATTCCTCACCATGATAAAAATGATGTGCTTACCTTCACCTTTGTCAGATGGCAGTTCCCTGTCAGGCTGCCTTTCTCAATTACCTTCTGCAAAGGTCAGGGTGAAGGAAGTGAGAGAGTTGCTATCTAACAAGCACAAGCATTTTTGTTGGGTTCAGGGCCTGCTCTTTACAAACTCCCCAAGGGAGAATAGACACACCAGTGTTTACCTTCAGGCCAATGAGGAGGACGGGTCATAGTGTCCACCACAGATTAATTAAAGGGGTTAGTCTCATGTTAGGATAGCTCTATATTTCCCCATCACAGTATTTGAATGCACAGTGAAAGTAGGTATTTCAACCTTTTGAGTGTTTTGTGTCTTTGTTTATGCCACAACCAAGATGCAGTCTGTTCAATTTGGTTTTGTTTCAGTATACACACATGCACGCGTCCCAACCCTGGCGAGGTTAAATTATTTTGATTATGTGCTGGCTGTACTCTGCCATAAAAAGCAACATTACGCATCCACCATCTCCACATGCCTAAGCCACAGATGTGATGTAGATCTATCTTATCCCAGATCTAGGATTCAACTATGTGCTTTGGTCTAACATGAGTTCCTTTATTGCATTAATGTGTGTAAATGCAGCGTGCGGCTCCCTGTGGTGCTTTTGCTCTTCTTATGTGCAAAGAGGCTCTGCACAGTCACTTAGCCAAAGTAGCTTTTAACCACATTTATCACATTTTCTACTTAATCCAGCATTAATGCAACATCCATTAGCTAGAGTTCAATGAGAAGTCTTGATCTGACCCGAGTGGTTTATACCACACTGCTTGGGTTCATGGATGGTGACGGCACAGTCTTTTTAATGTTCATAGTCCCTTTGAAACTGTGCAAATGAAAATTTGATGCCTGTGTTCCCAGGTGACATCATGGCGTACAGGAAAGTGTGTGACGCCCAGGGTGGCCCACTGGTCGGCGAGGGCCTGCACTGCTCTGGTGGTCTGGATCTTGACTGGGACCTGGACAAGGAGGAGCTGCAGGAGCCAGGACCCAGCATGGACCGTATGCAAATGCAACACATAGACTGCCAAAGATCAGGTAGGATTAGTTTGAACTGTTTTTTTTTTTTTTTAAGCCTTCCAATGTGGTAAACTACATTTAAAACCCCCAAAAAGTCTCTCAATGTTAGACACACTTGCAGAACACATTTTTGTAAAATGGTCACAAAATAGAGGTATCAAGGTTCCATTAAAAAAAACAAATGACAACAAGATGTTTTGTACTAGAATGGTGCCTTTGTGGGCAGTTTGTAGTATCACACTTACTAGTCTAACGCAACCTAATGCAATAAGGATCTGTTTTACACAGTGTGCTCAGTATCAGATTGAGCATGTTGTGTTATAATGCAAATTTAATCCTGTTGTATTATTATAATTTAAGATGAAATCAGTCTTTTTTTCATGTCTAATCTCATTCATGTGTCCTCCTTTTGATGACCTTGAAATATATTTTGCAGATAAATTATTCCTAACCTCTTATTCATGCTCTGAGTTATGTCACTGTGAACAGATGCTCTATTTATTTTGAAAAGTTTGCTACTGACGGCAGCTGCAAAGGAGAGAAACTTCACAAGTATCCTAAAGCTAGACTTGAGTTCCTCAGCTTTGAATTGTGCCTTGAGCTCTGTATCAGTGGCAAAGTTCTATCCTCACAAATGCCTTCTGAAGCAAGAGGGCTGATCGTTTCAAAACTCAGCATTAAGTATTTACTCAATTTCCCGTTGAAAGTTACCCCACAGCAGTAGGAGTTCGGTAAGTTTCAACCAACTCCAACTGTTTCTCTGAAAGAAAGGACTGTAGAGGCCGTGCTTTGATTAATATTTTGGTTTCACTTCATCTCACAAGATGATCATTATTATGCAACTGAATTTCAGAATTAAGTCGCTAGAATGTTAGCGTAAACATGTAGTCACATTGACATGCTGACTGTGACAATGCTGAGATGTTTATCAGGTGCACAGATAATGTTTGCCAGCACTACAATGATAATGGCATTTATTTTGCAGCCATCTGCACATAAACAGAAACAGACCTGATTGATGTAATATTGTGCCCCACGACAAGCTCACAAGTCTGATACATACAGCCAAGCAAACACTTCCTGTTTGCCAGTGGGATGGATGTAGATACTGCATAAAGGTGAAGGAGAGTAGAGCTCACAGAACAAACATGAACCCAGCCCATCAAATACAAGTGTGTGGAATACATCTGTCTTGTAGACATTACTACTGAGAGCTGGTTTTTAACTCTGTGTGTCTGTACTGCTTAGAAATACTGCATAGTTGTGGCTGTTAGCTTAACATGTTACCCTGCTGCCTAATGTTACAGCCATGCTAATGCTAATGAAGTGGTGTAACAACTGGTGTAATGTGATTGCTGCCTTATGTATATATCAGAGCATGGGATTACCCCATGAAAATTAAAGTTAGAGGATTACCAGGCTTTTGTGCTCTGGAGAAAATGAATTTTGGAATTAAATGAGATCAGTAATTAAGATATTTTAGTCTGGACCAAAGAAACAGAACGCCTATAATAACAGTCATCATGTTTTTTTTACTTTCAGCCTGCTCAGACCCTGGCCCTGATCCTGACCCCGAGCTGATGGAACCCATCCAGCCGTCTGTTTCGGTTTCACCACATGGTCGGTTTGAACGACTCCAAGAGGATCCTAACTACATCTCCCACTTCACCAGAGCTCCTGCCCATAAAGGTCAAAGACGACTCCACTGCTTCCTGGTCAGGTAAATTCAGACTGCCCATGTAGTTTAGTTTAGTTAGAAGTCAAGTCAGAAATTATTCAATCTTTGCATTTATTTGATCTGCTGGATTTAGTACTTTATAGAAGTGTTGATGATTTCAAGGAATACACACTCCTTTAGACATAGTAGAAGCACCTCTAGCACATTCCCCACACACTGATCAATTTGACACAGTGCTTGCAAGGATGAATAGGTTGCATGTTACCCACCTAAACACCAGTGAATCAAGGCCTGAATGGTGGCCTTAGGTGTTGAGCGACTTGCATCAACACTGACTCAGCTGCTCTGAAAAGCCAATAGCACCCTGGCAAATGTCAAATTGCACATCAGGCACAAGTGCCGTCTTACCTTTGAAGTACCTGAAGAACTCTCCTAGTGAGCGTTTCTCCATTTCTGTAGGAGTAATGAACGACTTCAGAAAGGCCACTAGGTACCTGAACTCCTGTACTTAGAGTTTTTTTTTTTTTTCATGACCTTGGGAATAATCAAACCCAGGATGTACTTATTGTGAGGCAGCAGTGCTAACCACTGCACCAGCATGCTGCCATCTAACCAAACTCATCTGCTGGATAAATATCTTGAGATTATGTAAAATAAATGAATAAGATGAATAAAATTGATATGGTATAATTAACCTCTCATTCTCTCACAGGTACTTCTTGGCTGCAGTGGGGCTTTTTGTCCTGGGGCTCCTCATTGGCTGGTTCACTCACACGCATAACGTCAAACATCCTTTGCCCCCATCTGACAGCTCAGACCTGCTGGAAGAACTGCTTAAAGGAATCACAGCTGAGAAGATAGATGCTCTTCAGAAGTAAGTTCTTATGCTTTAAAGATTAAATAAATTACAGTTAATTACACTTTAAATCACATGGATTAAAAATAAATGTAGGTACTCAATAAAACCTTTTTTGAACCATGGTGGTAAAGAGTTGACATACTATGCAAACTAATTTAACTTTGAATAACCTCTTAGCAAATTAGCTTCATCCCCAGACAATTTCCATTGAAAGAAATGACTGCCTGTTTGGTAATTGAGCTACTTATGGTGCAGTTGCAATTATCTCTGCACACATTAATATTGTGAATCTATATGCAGCACTTTCTCTATCGCTCACACACTAGCAGCAAAGCCATAAGGGGATATGTGGGGTTAAATACAGATGCCTATACATGTAGAATTGGGGAGAGTGGGATTGAACCTCAGACCCTTTGGTAAATCGATGACCTAGCAACAGCCAGCAGGTATTATTGACTTGTCGCATGTCTGTGGTGTGAAACAGAGAGAATGGGCAAGGTGAAGACAACTGGCATCAAAGAACATTTAGAAAAATAAAATATCAGGAGGTAGATGAAGATGAAGATTGTTGGTGATGTAATGGTGATGGGTTCAAGGAGAGAAATATGAAAGCTAACACATAACAGTGCGATGGCCAGAGAGTCAATAAATCCATTATCAACTCTGACCTGTTTTCTTGTAGCCAGGTGCTGATCTATTTATATCCAAGGATAAAATTGCAGGGCAGACTGTTTAATAAAAAAAGAAAGAACGGATGCAAGAGACAATGCTTCATACCAGGTGGCCATCATTTCTTTTTCTTTCTTTTTTAAAATAATGATACAAACCTCTGTCAACCTGAACATTGCGTTCTCCAAGCCAGAGGATCATGGGATGCCGGGGCGTATATGTCTTTGTGAGATAACTGGCTTTGCAACTGAACTGAGACAATCATGTCACCATGGTTTCTCTATGAGTGCTCGCTGCTCTTCATTATTTATTTTCCCACATTTACATTTCCGGGTGCCAGAAACACCACCCACCACCACCACCTCACACACCCATCTATAATAACACTAGACCCACACACGCTGCATCTCTGCCATCTGCGAGGATAATGGAGTGCTTGTTTCAGATGATGGATGACACAGAGAGACATACTAATAAAATTAAATGGTTATTTTCACCAGCTACTAATCCTCACTTAATTAATATATCATTTGTTATGATTTACTTTTCCGTGCCCTCTGTCTGCACTGTGTCAGATCTGCTTAAACTGTAACAACATAGCTCCACATTATGCCATCCCCCTTTACTATCGTGGCCTGTAGTTGACCCACACTGTACAATAAGCCACATTTTTCACAATGCACATAATTAAATTGGCTCATTAGAGCTTAGTTTCAACCCAAGTGTACAATCAAAGGGTAAAAATTGGCCAGGTCATGGTTGTGGTCACAAATTGTTTTGTGCTATGGGGTGGTAGAAACGCTGCATTTTCTGTTAAATAATGGATAAGCAAGCATGTTGCTAATACCTATTATGCAGTTGCTGTGATTCTAAATGTGGATGCTTATAAGATGTCGGAGTAAAGAAAGTATGGGGATTAGAAGACAGATGTCCTCTCATGGTCCACTTGCTGTTTCTCTCTGCCAGGTGAACAGAATAGACTCAGGAGCTTCAGCTTTAACACTGGATATTTCACTACTCGGCTCTAAGGAGGTTGCCTGAGCATGAATGCAAAGGTCAGGAGGAAGCATTGAGTTTCATTCGTTTGACATCACCTGCCAAGAATTTGCATCAACTAAGACACCAGGCCAGTCTCTCACACAAAGTTATAAAGACTTTTTCAACTAAACTAAAAACAGATGTAAGGATTTACAGTCGGTTTCAGTTTAACCCAAATGAATGGAAGATACATGTGAGTGTTAGTTTGGTTTGACGCAACAATTTCTGTTTGAGCAAAGTTTCTTCATCAGCAGACAATGCCGACTTTAAAAAACAATCAAGAGTCATCATCAGTTTAATGTGCTTCCATGTTGAAAGCTAAATATTATATTTCAAGTAGGAGATTTTGAAGACGTAATCGTTCACAGGAACAAGGTTGCAAATGGTCTGACTCACTGCACCAACAGCGTTCCTCACCCACTCACTTTCCTGTAGTTGCTCACTTTATCAGGCACAGGAAATTGACAAATAAGGCTGCCTGAGCTACTTGGTGTTGAGCCTGGAAGAAGAAAAGTAAAAACGAGACAGAGGCAAAGTGAAAGACACATGAAAGGAACTGTCAGGATGGAGAAAGACCTCAGAGAAACAGGGGGAGACTAAGGAGGAGATGGAGAAGGGGGAGTATATTTGAACAGCTTTGCAAGTCTAGACAGGGAAAATATCTCAGTGTGAATTAATTGCTGCATGATTCTGCCATATTCTGGCATTAAGCGATCGTTACGACTGCTGCTGTACAGCACTTATTCAAGGAACAACGATCGACATGTTTATTGTTCAGAACAGAGAGAGTCCTTGGCACAGATAGATAATCTATGCTTGTGTTAATGATTTTATATTTTTGCTCTTTTGTGTTTCTAAAACATTTTTCCATCCCTCAATACAATGTCAAGTAAAAACTTTCTTGTTTTTTTTGTGTTTTTTTTTTTCCAAATTTGCCACTGTGGAAACTTTATACAACCAAATTTACACTTCAAAGAGGTGGATGAGCATGCAGAGCTACTTTGAGAAAAACTGGATTAGGTTCAAATCCCTGGAAGATGATTTCCCACTGTTAGTATGTTATCCTGTCTAACACTTATTTCTCCTGCTAATTGTGGAGTGCATCTTATTTCCGATGCTTCGAATTTTACTGGCTGGTTGAAATCTTCTTTGTGGGGTTGCAGTCCTGTAGATGCTGCTCAGCTGTGTTTGTTACTGGTTCTAGCTTGATGACTCCATATAGCTGATATGGTTTTATCTGGTCGATATGGATCTTGCTGTGTTGGCACCAGAACAACAAGCAACATTGATCACTGTCTTGTTAAGGTTTGAGTCTTGTTGTTTTGCTCTTTTTTAAATGAAGATGTATGCTGTCACTGGAAAAAAAGAAGGCCAAACCTCATTTAAAGAGTAGAATTGATGAAGGTGATAAATACTTATGTTCTTGCTTTGTGCTTGTGTGGACAAATTTTGATGTCTACCAGCAGCTTTATACACCAGTGCTTCCAGTAAAGGGGTGCATCTTCATTGGGGACCTGCGATGCCACTGGTTCAACCATTTTGTTTTTTCTTTAAAATGATTCAAACCATTTCTGACCATGGCGACCCACTGTTATCATCCCACCCCAGCGTAGTGCCTCAAAGGAAATATCACACCATCTATGTGGCGAGCATGTGCAGTCTGTTGGAGGCTCAGTATGCTAATGCTAAACAGTGTGTGGTGTTGGACTGTTTCAATGATGATTCTAGACCCTTGCCAACCGCAGATTGTTTTGTCTACACTCATAACAACAGTTGTCTAAACTCTTTCAGTGTCTCATTGGGATTGCATATTTCATATGCAGAACATGATGTTGAAGTAAGTGGGGACCTTTGTGGGGATCTTTTCTTCAGATGTAAAAACAGAAAAAAACTCCAAAATCTGTGCGGTTTCAACCACACCTCCATTGGCATAGTTGTGAGTATATAAGGAATGACTGCTGTGGAAGCCAACTGTCAGAACCAGCTGCATCAGAGAGACTTGGCAGAACCATGAATATAATTTTAAATCTGAGATGTCCTTAGAAAGACTTCCTATATGTCCACTTATGCAATATGCATTGGCCCGTCTTGCAAAAACCTTGTTTTGTCTTCTTTTGACATGTGTCTTGCCTAAAACAGGGGCCGCTGACTCTCTGTTCTCTTTCCACTGAATCCTTGCAGAGATATTTTGTACTTTCCTCCCATTGTTACGTATTCTGCCTTCTTTTCCCAACCTTGGACTTCATGAATACTGCAGAGCTATGTCCTGTAAAAAAAAAGGAGGTCTTATAGTCCCCAATTTGTCTTTACTATGTGAACTCAGTCCTACTGAGAGAGAGAGTAAATAACCTGTGATTTTAGAAAATCTGAAAGAGTCCCTCACAGGCTGGTTGAAAAATATTGACTCTCCAGCTGATTATGCAGCTAAGTAGTTATATGCAGTATATAATGAATAAGAAACATTTTCACTTTTTTTTTAATTTCAAGGAAATTGGAGTAATGGTTAAAAGAAGTTTGTGAAGGGGGAACTGCTGAAAGTATGCTGAGTTGGAGGAGTGCTCTGTGAGATGACTTTACGGAGTCGTGTCTCGGTAAAGGCATCAGGAGGCTTTATGGAGACGCAGCCGCTTTAGGCTCTAATCAGTGAGGTGGAGCTATATTCTCACTCTGTGCTCACAGCCTCATTGCTCACTGTCCTCCCCACTCAAAG
The DNA here is from genome assembly GCA_016785235.1 of Pseudorhombus dupliciocellatus. NCBI lineage: Eukaryota > Metazoa > Chordata > Actinopteri > Pleuronectiformes > Paralichthyidae > Pseudorhombus > Pseudorhombus dupliciocellatus. The sequence goes on along the minus strand of JAFBJW010000059.1, from coordinate 314,727 downwards.
AGCTTGTTTCCTCAGAGGACTGAGGATTTAACCTCAGGTTAACATCACATATGGCTGTGAAGCAGGAATATGAAGTTGAAGTTATCAAAAGAAAAAAAAAAATTCAATCCCATGATGCAACAGTGTGTAAATACTATTTATGGGTATGGTAAATTGACAGCTACATTGTAGCCAAGGCTAATACCCCATCTGGAATTGACTACCTGAATCAGCAAAGGCGACATCATCACTGAAAAAAATAAACATCAGAAAGTGATTTTGAGTGTGAACATCATCCTTGTTTCTGCCCACCAGACTAAAGATTCAAATCACTAAAACTGGGACAAATGCATTTCTAAAACTTTTCCTGAAATTCCGGGGAAGTGTGAACACCTGACTTTATAGCAGAGTTTGTGTTTTCAAATGCATCTATTGCTATAGTCTTAATTACGTGGGACTGACCGTCCTCCAGTCCAGGAACCTAATTAAGGAAAGCATATTGGAAACATTGCTCAGTGTGGACATAGACAGTCGGAGAGAGGATGTAACAGAAGGTATTAATAGCATCTCAGGCTTGATGAGCAGGTTTGTGAGTAGCAACCTCTGTAGGTGTGCGTTCGTTTCTGAGCTATAATCCATCTGTCTATAGGTTCATTTTCACGTCACTGATCAGTCTTTTAATCACTGAAATCTGCTGATTAGTCCCAGGTGAGCTTTTTTATATATGGGATTACATTAATGTTTCTCTACATCAGACATCCATTGATGGATTAACATGAGGCTATAACCACGTACCTCAGAATACAATTGATTTCAAGGTCACTACACTAAAAAGAGAACAACAGTAGTTCTTCACATCTTTAATATGCTACATCACATTTATCCAGTCAATAGGACCACATATGTGAAACTGCATGTAACCATAGCAACTGCCTGCTTTCTTTTACACTGCCAACACAGTTTCGCGGATATGTTGATTACAGTAACATTTGTGTGTGGTTGAACTAGAATATACTGCACAGTTGCTAGCATGTTACTGACTTCTGGAGGTCATCATCCAGATAAGTTTGAGTTGAGAGCAGCTACTACTGTGATTTGACAAAACTTATCTACAGGTATGGATGCAGAGTGAATTGAAAAAAAAGCACCAGAGGGAGCAGTTGACATTTAATTAAACTTCAAAAAATTTAAATCAACATTCAGAAGGACTGCAAACTGCAAGTGAGCTGCTGGCAAACCAGACCAAAATCTTCAAGTTGCATTGTGGGTGATTGCACCACTCCTTCTGGGGGCATAAAATGCATAGAATGAGAAGTATCATTGGTTCTATGCAATTAATTGATCCTCTGGCCTTTTATGTTTGATTTAGTGGAAGTGGAAGGTCAAACCTGTACTACCCCATAATACACAATGAGAAGAATCGACATAGTTCATCCATCTCAGAAATGTATTACAAAAAGAAATATGTGCCTGCATGTACTATTCTGAAATGAAACATTTGAATATCTTCCAAGAAAATAGCACACAAGTGAAACTGAGATTGCCACGACTGCTAATGGTAACTGAAATGGCTGTTGAATTGATTTGTCCATTAGCAGTACATTAATCATGTTTTAGTGATCAGTGGACCTTGCAAGCCATTCATCAAGCAGACAACTCAGCGACTGATACAACAGAACAATTCAAGAGGTCACTTTGTACTAGAAATTGCTATTGACATTTTATAGATCGGAGCATCGCATGATTAATCAGTAAAATCCCTGATCGGTTTGATTCAGGGATTTTGATTGGCTGAATGACAAAACCAAGTCTGTGGAGGTGGAGATTCTCTGACCTTCTCTTAATATTTGTCATAATCTGTCTGAATGTCATCACCACCCACATTTTTCATTTCTATTCATATTTAAATGTCAGTGTGGCTGGATATTGTTCAAACATCAACTGACTCTAGTGGTAATAATACACATTTAGAAATGAGAAAAGCTTCTGCAAAACTGAAGTAAAAGAGGTTTACAGTCACTTAAAGATGCATCAGCTTCACTTCACTTCAACATTTATCTCACTCCCACATTTACAGCTTCATTTAAAATGACTGGCTTTTGATGCTGCTCTAGTTAATGAACAGTGCACGGACTCTTCTACCAGGCAATTAAACTCAGACAATGACGCTGACAAGACATCGACGATGACTCTGCACTTGTAATGTGATTGGAAACATACGAGCACTCAGGTTAAATAACTTGACAACTAGCGTTCCTTTATTTGAACACAGTTACATTAATTAGCTGTCTGAGCTTCCCTGTTAACCTGGCTGACGTGACATCTCTGTAGCGTACAGCCCTGCATTCAGCTGCATCTCCCTGTGTGTGTGTATGTGCGTGTGCGTGTGCGATATGCAAGCTCGAAAGTGAGCCGCTGTCAAAACAACACTACTGGCAATAACATTGTATTTGGCGTTCCCAATAACATCAGACTTGAATATGGCGCGATGATGCAGAATAGATGAATATAAATCCACGGCATAATAAGTGAGACAGCATCTGAGCTGAGATATTATGCAATTTGCAGCTATTGCAGTTAAATTATTCTAATGTGCAATGTCCCAGTGTTTGTTGGTGGAATGTTGACAGGGTATATTTTATTCTCATGGAAATAATGTCTTGCTGATGTGAAGGGGTGATACTGTGTGTGTGTGTGTGTGTGTGTGCATGTTTCTGTCAGGGGAGTACATGGACAGGGGAACGCAAGAAACAAATGAAGATGGAAAGGGCGAGCTGGTTCCAGGAAGTGAATATAAATAAAGAGAGAGGGGGAATTTTAGGCCACGGCGCACAGAGTTGATGCAATGCAAAGGGGCAGTGTTTGCATTCGCAAGGTTTTCTAACTGGTGACAACGGTCGTACATTAGGTGACGTATTAAAACTTTTTAAATACAAAGGTTTATTTTCTTGTCATTGCTTTATTGCCTTGGGCTTCATGGGCCTCGTGTTTGCAGGAGAACGCTGACCGTCATTTTGTCTTCAGAAAATCCTTCCGTTCATGAAAGTGAGTGATTCAGGGTTTGTGTTTTCCCGGAAACAGACCCAACCCTGCTGATTAACACTCGTTAAAATATTGATGTATATGGATATACATGCTGTCTGCCAGCTTGGCAATTGTAAAAGCAGCCAAGGGAGAGCCCCTTCACTTGGACCAGTCAGTACATGTGAGAGCTGTTAGCTCATTGATCTTCTGGGGCAAAAGAGAACAGCAGAGCTCACGGAGGCACGCTGGAGTTTTGTTCAACTTGATTCCTGTTAATAGTTTGATTAATAAATGATGCTGAAAAGCAACAGACTTGTCCCTCGCTGTGCATGGCACGGTCAACTGCCACAGAATACAAGGCAGATTGTAATCCAGATGCTTACATCACCTCTGTAGGCTGTTTATAATGTGTTTTGTGCTCAGACTCATTCACAGCAGCCACAGATCCATGGCAGGATTCAGGTGATAGGTGGTGCAGCAGACAGAGGCAAGACATAACGGATCAATTCTGCCGCAGACCATGTGATTTTGTTTACAGCACATCCACAATGCCACCAGGCTCTGCCACCACAAACCTGACATGTTTGTTGGTGTCTTCAGTGTGTATGACATTGATTTTTCATCCATAAATATTTCTTTCTTTTGCCTCTCTGCAGAGTTTCTGCAGAATTTGTACGAGGGGGGCCGCCAGAGGAAAATCAAACTGGATCTAGATCTGATGAGAAACAAATGACAATACAAGCAGCACTTGTGCGGAAGTCTAAATGTCAGGTCAATATATTTACACTATTTTAGCCTCTATATTGGCTTGCATCTAATAAGCTTAAAATAAGAAAATAATCGCATTGACTTCTCGCACAATAAAAAAAATTTACAAACTCTCATCACTGCCTTTCCTCCATCAGGGTGATGCAGATGAATCAGTGGATTAAGATAAATAATATATCTAAGGGGAACAAATGGTGGTCAAATTTTAATGGAAGAGTAGTCACCTGCATAATGAAAACTGTGGCTCGTGTATGCAAACATGAGTTGAGAAGAAAGTGGGATCTGCAGCAGGAATAAATAAGTAATTGGGGGAGAGTGTTGATCGGTTATTTGCTGAGAATGCATGTGTAGTGCTCAGTGGAGGCTGAAGTTCATTATGCGGAAACGCAATCCAAAGCCTGTGGTTACAGCACAGCCGTTACGTGGGACTTGCCCCATATGTGTATATGTATGCAGCCACTGCATCCATTTATGCTTTGAATAAATATCCAGTGAGAGTTTGCTAATGTACAAGCAATAGCTATAAATATGTGGTTCATGCTGGCTCAGTAGACATTTTAATTTACTTCTCTATAATTGACATTAGTTAACCCAGTGCATGGCTAAAGGTTGCATTGCTACCAGGCCATGTAAGCACAATCCTCATTACTTCCTGAAAGATGTGACCACCACTGGCCAACACATCTTCTCAGCCTGGAGCTGACCTGTTCCAGCTACAGCTCATAGCATCAATGCTCCTGGTGGAAAGACGGCAGCCATCAGTAGAAAAATCCTCATGCTCGTGACTGAAGTTGAGTATCTTATTGCACTGGCTGGAAAATAAATCTGTCAATGAAAGAAATATCCATGTGGCATTTAAAAACAATGGTTTTCAATGCAAAACAGATGCAGCATGATAAAAGACCAAAGATTCTGATCCAGAACATGAGATTATATCACATAAGCAACACACAACAAAGCATAGCACTATAAAAATGTCTGAAAATAAATGATAAATTATTTAAAGGCCAACACTGACTTTGCAAGTTCGGCGTGGAGTGTATACAAAAGACCATTTTGACGAAAAAAGATTTTTGTCTTTACTTTAATGTTTAAATTAGACTGTCATGCTGTGCTGATCTAAAATGGACAGAATCCCATTTTTGGGGATGCAGGAGTGAAAATGTTACATTCAAGTGCTCCATACAGCACTGTGAAGGAAAGAGAACCGGCATAAGTTGAACAAAAGAACTCAACAAACAAGAAAAACACATACCATAATTGAATTCTACAATGTAGCACTCCCATTTGCATTTACATTGTGGTGATTGCTTTGAAGGCATGGCATAACTGCTGGGAGGCTGACAGAAGCAGCTGTGCCACTGTAGTGACGTGAGGAGACAGTGAAGGCACACAACTTCAAAAGCTCCGCCACATCCAGACCTTAACAACCGTATAAGGTTGAAAAGAATAGCAAAAATAATAGATGTCTTAGAGGCTGCTCCTTTATTTAATGCAGCCCAATTTTATATAACGTTGAGGTTGTAATAATAATCATCAAATGGAAAAAATATGAGTGCTCAAAAGTAGTTGAACCTGCAAGGATGCTGTTTAAATTGTTCTGTGGTGTTCAGTGTCTCTTCAGGGTTTTAGGGTCTCAGTGTTCTAAATGTGTCATCAAAAATATGGGCACATATTTCATCCGAATACACTCACTATGACTTTGTGATCATATGTATCACACACATAAAATAACAGATACTACACTAGCAATTGTGCGATCAATCACAATTTGGTTGGAACAGAGTATATCAATTAAACTGTATGAATGGGAAGGGATTACCCAACAAATAGTAACACAATAAGTACTACCACTATAAAATGAGTGAGCTAAAACATGACAATAAAAAAAAATTGTATTATTAAAAAACAAAATAATGTGGATCAAACACCCAACAATCAACACGAATCAGGATCATTCCCTGAACCTAGTGTTTTAGTAGAACCTAGTACTTTAATGTTATATCTTTCAGAGGTTGAAACCCAAGAGCCACATCTGAAGAACTTCTGTCACAGGCACTGAATTCCAAATGTCTCACGAACATCAGTACAGGTGACACGTTGTTTGTAGTTTATTTGCAGGAGGGACACGCTCAAAATATCAGAAGTATAAAAGAAAGTCAAAAGTCTGAGCTTTACCACCAAAAACCTCACACAGGTCTTTCATGAAGAAAACAGCTGCCTGCAGCAGGGACACAGCATGTGTCACGGCCTTCATCAACCAATACAATGCTTTTTCTTTCTGTTGATGTCTAAAGTGAATAAAATTGAAGAGAATGTTCTGAAGAGAACATTAAGTTCAAAATTCCACTTTCAACGAAGAAGTCGCCTGATACTCATACTCAAACTGCAACTACCCTATCCGTGGATGGAATATTCTTTTTTTGGAGATTACCTTACTGCTTTTGTTTCTCTGTTTGTCACATTACTTCTCAAACACCTACACAAGCGCAGGCCTGTAAGTGCATGCTGGACACGCACACCTTGTTGGAGTTTAATTGTTTTTTTACAAACCAGTACCTGGAGTTCCACACTTCAGTTGCAGAGTAGTTAATTGTATTCTTGTCTCTGTGTTAATGCGTATTCCTCAGTGTGTATGAGTCAGGAGGATAAAGCTGAACCATCCTTTTGTGACTGTGTGATACCTGCCTTATTTACATGAGTCACTTGGCCCTGATTTTCACTGCGTCTGAAAATTAGGATGTGCAGTTAAAACCATATACTGTACCAACCAATCAAATGTTCACTCTTCAAACTGTTATGGATTTGGATGGAGGGCAGCGCAATGCAGAGAGGAAAGTACACAACCTCTGATTGCAAATATAACGGAAATGTTGTTACTGCTTGATGAAAGATTAATTGTTTGCAATCTCAGAGGTTGTCTGTAATCCTCCTCAGTAGAGCAGGGTGACTGGTCTTGGATCCTGAGTAAAGCTGAGCACTCAAAGATTTCTCGCAAGGCTTTCTAATAAGACTATCCTTTGCTGTCTGTCTAGCTAGAGGGGGATTCTGTCTTCCACTCCGTGGGTGGGGATCTTCTGGGCCATGTTCATGTTGCATCTAGAAATTTATTAAATGTTTGTTGTATCTTTCTTTTCTTTTTTTTTAATTCAAGAGCTGTTTTCATTTCATTAGTTTTTTTCAAATTGGTTTCCAGTTGCCATATATGGGGGGTAGGAGAAGTCTTCTGTTTGGGTTAGAACATTGCTCATATCCATCTACGCTGCAGCAGAAAGTGTATTATCAAAACTTCAATCAGCATTTGAACTGGAGTTATTTAACATCAACATAAATGCTACAACAATAACTTAAATTGTGAGAGCATTCTCCGTGATTGCTCCTCTGGTCCAGGTGAAGGTGCTGCCCCACTTATTTTATATATAAGTATATATTGTTATATTATTCCACCCGTAATATAGCGTTGAACATGCTTTGCGTGTGTTTGGATGAGTATTTTGTGTATTTGCCTTACAGCAAGGATTTGGTTGACATTCTCTAAAGGTCCTGGATCGGCATCAAAAATAAAATGTCATTTTTTATTTTGTTTTATTTTTGGTTTTGTACATGATACACGCATTAGCCCACAAAGACTGACAACAGCCAGCATTTTCATTCTCCTTACAGGGAGTCAGACATGTTTTACACTTGCTGCAGTAGCTTCTTTTATGACAGATCACATGGACACAAAACCCAGACCCAGATTTATCCAGTACAAAAGGTCACTATGAGTCAGCTGTACTCTCACAGATATTAATGTATTCATGGCAGGATTTACGTCATTAGTGGAATTCTTGCACAGTCAGCCTTTTCTCCCCTCCAACTTGGGTCATGAAGGAAGAACATGCATATTTTGCAGATTCACAGCTCACAGGTGGTGGTGATACTGGCCTTTATAAATTGACTCGACTTGCTTTTTAACAAGATCAAAATGGATAATGACAATGTTTTACAGAGTAGGTTCCTGTCCCAATTTGCCCCCTTAGCCCTGCTGCCTTCATTTTTTGGGCAGTGAAGGAGTGGGGTTATGTATCTTATGTCTCTGTGATATAGGCATGGTGGCCATCATGCCGTTCAACTACCCCAATATAATGTATTCAGGGCTCCCATAAAAAATGAAAAAAAAAAAATATATATATAGGGAGAAATACATTTGTGAATGCTTTACAAAGTAAACCGACAAAGCGACCACTGTAGGTAAAATGCCCAAATCTTCCCAAACATGTAAACATGTTTAGTATTCCCGAACATATACACAAATTGAGTGCAGTTGTTTTTGCCTGCTTTATGATTCTGTCAGACCAATCTGTACTAATTTGCTTGAGAACCATTTTGTTTGTTTCAGAATGAACGCATTGCCTAATAAGATGTTGGTCTATATTCTGAAATAGATGTTTACTACTGTTGAGATCTGGTGACAATGACGGTCATAGCATATGATTCACATTAATGTCTTACTCATCAAATCATTCAGTGAGCCCTCATGCCCTGTGGCATTGCAGAGCCACTTCCAAATTCATTGTGCTTGTGCAGCACAACTGAAATGATAATGAACTAATTTTGTGTTTAGATTGGAACAGCAAACAATAAGCTTGTCTTGCACAAACACATTGAATCTGCTCGCTCTTTGGCGCAGCTTGAGCACTCTTACCATGTGACTGTGTGAAATCAGCCATACCAGTGGCACCAACTCTCTCCCGGAGTGTCTCTTTACTCAGGAGAATTTGAATGGCTCTAACCTAAGTCCCCTCCACTGGATACATTGAAAACCGTTTTGTCAGTGTATATCTACATTTATATATGCTATCCTTAAATAAAGATAACATAATCCTTCTTGTTAATGCAATCTCAGACAATAATCTTAAGAGTTTTTGGGGGACACTGAGGTCAGCCCAAGTTCTGAAAGCATTTAAATAAACATAGACTTTATTTACCAGGTAAAGTGAGTATATTAATATTAATGAATGTTGGATTTTTATCATCAGAACACTTCACAACATGCATAATGTGACAATCTATTAAAAAAAAAAAATACAACCACATTAATATGTAAAAGAGGGTCCACCTACCCAGTTCATTTTCTTCTGTTCATCCACAGAATATTGTTTTATTCACCAAAACTAAAACAAATTGAAGAATTGAGAACATCAGAGGACAGCTAAACAATTGGACCATTCAAACTCCTTCTAAAGCTGATTTGTATTGTGCTTCGTGACATTATTGTGTATTTATTTGAGGAACACTTTCTGAAAATTAGTATTGCACTTTCACTCTTAGAGTATCATTCTAAATAAAGAAAAATATGCAAATCCAATACACTTGAAGAAACTGTGGATCAATTATTCAACATTAAATCAAAACAAAAGGCCCTCAATGCACTGCACTCACCCCCGTAAGTCCAAAAGTGTTGTGTGGGCTCGCTTGCACTGGTTACACAAATATTTGCGTAGCATGTTTGCAAATGTGTTTAATATGTTGAAAATAGGGGATTTATTTTAACATGAAGTGTGTGTGTGTGTGTGTGTTTGACAGACAGATTTTATTTAAGGTCAAGTGCCATGACTGATCCAAACAATCTGCAGCAGCATTGTGGTGCAACTGTGACATGTGTCATCTCCTATTTATTGTCATAATGTCAAGTTGAAGGAGCATCAGAGCAGTTATAAAGGTCAAGAGTTCACAGTTTAGGGTTTTGACTCTAGATGAGCAACACACTGTTAAAAAAAATAAATAAATAAAAGGGTTCCTAGACAAACTTACTGACCTGAAAACAGGTCAGCCAATCATTTCCACCTAAAGTAATAAGAGTCCAGTTGCAGTGGTTCTGATGTGGTTAAAATATAGACCGCCATACTAGAGTTCTATTAAAATGAAAATAAACACTACAGTGACTTCTATTGTGTCATTACACAGAAGTAGCTCTTTTAGCTTTGACTAAAGAATCAAGGAAAATCTAAGAAATCTGGCTATAGCTGAATTCTGGAGCACACGTCAATTCAACCGTTTTGCCAACTCTCACAAAAGCCCTCAGTGTGACTGGAGAACTGAGGAAACCAGCAGCATGCCGTGTCTCTGTCTTCCTTCGTCTTCTGTTTGACAGGTTGGTCAAGCACAACATCAGTTCAAGTGCCGCAGAATGTCATCTTGTCGTAGCGACATGTTGCATGTGCGCGTGGAGATTAGAGTATTGTATTGAGAATCATACTAGTGGAATGACTGTGCAGTTTTTAAAGCTAGCAAGCTAACGGTGGCTCGGTCGTTAGCTTTGTGTTTCTCATAACTGATGTGTTAGCTAACTGATGTGTTACAAATACACATGCACATCCACATTTGCCTGCACACACACACACACACACACACGCTGTAACTATAACTGTTCCATTTATTTTTAACATGTATTAGCGGTTCTCTCTTCTTCTCCAACCAGTTCGTAAGGGTTTTTCTCTGGACCTGAAAAGTCATGTGATGTGAGTTTAAAGTGAAGTATTGAATGTGTATGTGGGATAGGAAGTGTTTTTCTACATTTGTGTCAAATCGACATTCCTAATAATATAACATTAATGTAATTATTGATGAAATATTGGAGAGAATTTGTTAAATACAGTGTGACCGGAGAACTGAGGAAAGCAGCAGCATCACGTCTCTGTCTTCCTTCATGTTCTGTTTGACAGAGTCGTCCGGAGTCAGAGAGGGTAGCAATTATTATAAACTGCATGTAAGGTCTCTGCTGCAAGCCCCCGCTAGCAGCAGCTATTTCCTTCTTACTGATTAAACATTTGCTTAAAATAATAGAGTCTAGGGTTATGTACCTGAAACTTGACAGTTGGTGTCGATCTCATTAAAAATGCAGGGTGGGGGGGGCTCATCACTCAGACACTGATGAGAACAGGGCTTCAGGTCCATTCCGACAGTCAACAAGATGTATGAGCCAGCAGGCGTGTGTCGCTCCTGTAGATGCTTTGGGAGTCTTCTGCTGATCCATCTCGTCTTCACTGTTAATGAGCAAACACACCAAACGGCACTTTACAGTATCGACATTGTTTCCACACAGTGATGGAAAAGGCCAGCGCGCTGTTTGGTTTCCAAACTGTCACGGGCAGAATCAATTCCCAGGACTGGTAAAGCTCCCAGTGAACATAAAGATGAAGCCATGGAAGTGCTTCTGATGAAACCTTTGTGCAATGCCACTGAAACCATACTTTACCAGCGCAAAGGAGGAGATTCCAAAAGCGAGCTGAAGACTGAGGAGTCTAATTTGAAAGGGTGGCGGCTTAAATGTCTGAATGTCAGTCCAAATAATTTTATGCAGTAGCTGCTTTTATACTAATCCTGACTGTCTTAGCTGTGTTTCACAGAGGCCTGTAGTGAGAGCAAGTGAGAGCGTTTGGGAGCAAGGGAAATAAAATAAAGGACATTTAAATGTAGAGCCTTTCTAATGTCGTGTTCAGCAATCTGAGCCAAGTCTGTGTTGATGCTAATGCTGTTACAGTGAGCTCCCACAATGCAGTAATGCAGACATGCACAGAATATCCTCCACCGCTTCAGACAAGCTTTGTGGGTGCATCTGGGGAGATTTAGGAGTTCGAAGTGAGAGACTGTTCGTGTGTTTTTTTTTCTTCCTCTCTGACTGTGGAACGTTTCATTCAACAACGCCAAAGTCTCTCTCTGTTCATGGTGCTTTACTCAAGACATCCCATCCCACTTTTCTCCTTATGTTAACACCCAACATCCATCATTGCTTCCACGGCTGCACTAAGACACGACAAGACAGACAAATGTCAGTGTTGTGCCAGTTCATGGGAGGTGGTGTTGTGTTTGTTGCCGAGATACGACAAGACAGTCAGACGTCAAACTAAAAGGTTACACGGCCAGTCAGCCTCGAACATGGCTGAGAGCTGCCACAACAGCAAATCAGTAGTGTTGATGAGCGCTGGTGCTGCAGGCACTCGGCGGGGAGCATGCCTGCATGCGTGTGTGTGCGTGTCTTATGCCATCAGAACACATGTCTCTGTTGCCTGTCATTTTGATGTATGTGTGGACCTGCATCAAACCACTTTCCTTGATAGCTGGTGACAATAGTTTGACACGTTCCAACTAACTGCTTAGCTGCTGGTGGGTAGGCACATGTTGATGGCAGCGGTTTGGAAGCCGCTGGGTAGGGTTTTCATTATTTATAGATTCCAAAGTTTTACAGTCATTCGTCTTCTCCCCCCACGACCTCCCCCCTTTTCTTTTAGAAAGCATTTTGAATTTCCCTGGCGTAAATTCCGCCCTCACGCACTCGGTGAGCATAAATAAACAAAAAGTTGGTACAGTCGTTTTGCACAGCTCAGTGCAAATTACAGTGGAAACTCATTTATCCAGAGCCAGTGGGAATAGAGGCTGTTATAGGCGGCTGAGACACGTTCACTCATTCAAATGCTCACAGATGAGCCCCAGCTACGTTGCACAACAGTTTGTGAACACTTTAGTTTACACAGTGTACGCATCAGAATATGACCACATGAACCACATGAGGCCGTGCTGTAATGTTTCTCTTTGAGTTCAGTTTTATTTTGAGTCAGCTCAGCATCGTTATGGTGACGCATTAACACTTGAGTCATAAACAGCACCCGCAGGCTGAATACAACACAAATGCATGTTTATTTCTCTTGTACAAGTAAATTAACTTGTTATGAGGTCAACTGCGTTATGAATCAGTTATGATGTGAAATATGTTTACACATCTATAAATGTTGTGCTTATCATTAGAATATATTTGCATAGCAGTGTTTTTACAGGCTGTGACATTCAGATAAATTACTTTCTGCTTCTTCTCTTTAGTCATTATTAGGATTATACCTTCAGAGCATTAATCAAGGATTCCCTAAACCGGTATGCACCCCCCGGGTTCCTTGTGGCGTCAGACTCCCCCAGCTGGGTAATTACCTGAGCTTGTAATAAGCTAGGGACTGAGACATTAATGCAGTTTAGTTCTCTGAGGTGGAACGTGCCAAGGCGAGCCATCCAGTTTCAATTACAGTTGCGCACACGTGCGTGTATCATCCGACACGCTTTGCACGCGTTCGCAGACGCGGACGTACACACACCTCCCGTGGAGTGTGAAACCTACAGGTAATTACTTTGCCACAGCGATGTCTTTCACAGCAGTGTCTCTCCGATCAATACTGAGCCGGCGCTTGGAGCTCCATACAGTGAAGCCGAATTCCTCAGAGAGATGTGTTAAAGGTATAAATCTGGCTACTTAGGACTCAAGGAAGGAAGCAAATCGCACCAAAATATTGTTTATAATTCTTAGTTCTTGAATGATTTATGAAAATAGGAAAACAGTTGCAGCCATTACAGAATCTGGTTGAGGTGTTGATTTCTTTTCCATAATTGTTTGGTGCCCACCATACAACTTTTAGGGGCAGAGAATAATTTATTATCATCACCATCTCAAATGAATATCAGTGAGTCCAGGAGACAGTGCAGTAGAAGTACATGCATTTTTTTTGAATTGAATTGAATTGAACGTTTTTATTCCTCCCCCATGGGGGAAACACACATTTACAGAAGCTCCGTAAAACAAGTAAGGATAAAGAAATAAAATAAAATAAGATAAAAAATAAAATAAAAAATTCTCTTAAACACCTACATATTTACAGTTATTTTGAGGATTTAACATAAGTTTTGATGTTTTATGTCTGCCAGAGCTCCGGGAAACAGACATTGAGTTTTGGTGAGTGACAGTGAATGTCACATTTAGCGACTTTACCATGTGATGTACTTCTTACTCAGATAAATAACCCATATTTACAGATCACTTGATAAAAGTCTGGTTAAAAACGAAAAATACTGGTTATCCAAAAACCTGCAATGCAACCAGCATATACTCATTGGAATGGATGGTCAGTTTCAATATATCAGAGTGCACTTTGAATTAATTTAATTGAAAGACCAGAAACTGCAGAAGGGAATAACCTGATTTTCCATCTGTTCAGTTACAGAATTGTGCCTTCTGGGCTAATTGGGTTTCTCAGCTTCTGGCCATGTGGAAATGAATATATATGTTAGGGGGTAAAAATACTTTTAAACATTCTGAATGGTATGAATATAGCCCAGGATGCTATTTTAGACTAGAGGCAGTAGGTGATCTCTGGAGATAAATGATGATATTACAGCCTTTTCAGGGACTCCACAGTACAGAAGGAGGCCTGGGATTGTGTGCATCTCTCTCTCTCTCTCTCTCTGCGTCTCTTTAGCTGTCTCCTCTTCAAACGTGAGGGAAATAAGAGAGGATGTGGGGATGAATAAGTGAGAAAAAAAGGCACTGTGAGGATGGGGAAGTGGAGAGGAGAGGAACACAGGCCAGGAGAGAGCTGGAGATAGGCGGACGTACATGGGCCTCAGGAGGGTGTTTGAGAGTGACAGACTGCTGCCACGAATACGCTGTGCTGTGGGTAAACTGTCAAAACATTGACTGGTCCACCTGGCAGCTCGCCGCCGCCTTCTCTCTTTTTCATGTTTATTCTTGCTCCTTTTGTTGCGGCTTTTCCAAAACGAAACTTCTATTTCTGAGCCAGCTGCCAGACAGGGACAAAATAAAATAAAGTGCTCAGGTAAATAGCTTACATTTGCTCTAAATTTGTCCTTAACATGTTAACATTTTATTCCTATTTGTTTCATATATTAGTCAGATGCCTTTGGTCAGTCAATGCGTAATTGTAAAAATGAACACTGGTATTTCTGTGACTGTGAGAGCAACTGGGAGTGGTTATACATTTTGATGTGATGTCTGTTATATGATCCATGAGAAACACTCCCTAAGACAAATGAAAAAGAAAAAAATTCACATAAAGTAATTAAGTAACATTGATGCCGTGATGCCCTTTGCTTGGAAGTTGGTTGTAGGTAACTGTGTGTTGGCAATTTGCGTGTGCACGTGCACACGTCACATTGACTGATAGTCATGCTCCACCAGCACAGTATGTGTTGCCCTGGGAGACCCGGCAATAAACACACACAGTCATCCTTCGGCCATGAATCTCTGCCAGCCGCCTCATCTACCGCTCTTCACCCAGAGCCATGCAAACACTCTGCTTGGGTGCTGCAAATTTAAACAGTAGCCAAATTCACACTTACTCCACAGGCATCCTCTGTAGCCACTGTTGTACTTCAGCCATATATCTAAAGCTGCACCCTGAAGGTCCAGGGTTATGTATCTGGTATAAAACATCAGTGTCGTATGCTCAGCAGTATCTACAACAAGTGGAAACAAGCTTAGAGCAACTTCTACTGATGGATGTCTTAAACAATCCATCAATATTACTTCCAACAAAAGACACATATCAATAGTGACAGCAGGATTTGGATCAGTAAGGAGAGCACAGGCTATTGTTGCCTTCAACTGAACCCCCTTTTCGTTATTTAATTGCTTTAAACTGAAATCATAGAAATACAGATACAGCTCTTGAGCAGAATCACATATCATGGCCCCAGTACATGTCCATGGTATTATTGAACATGCAGTTGAACTGTTGGCTGAAATACACATAGCATTAATGTTAATGTTACCCTAAAAAATTTAAGCGCACCTTGCCAATTATCTACTAACACTTCACTGAGGTGATGATGGCAAGAGGTGCAGCGGGGTGTTTCAGACATCCTCTTCTCAGCTGTGTTCTCCAGCTTCTCCTGGGGAATGTGTTCCCAGGCCAGAGGCTGGGTTCTGGGGATGTGCTGGTTGTTGAGCATCCTCTGAAACCCTCCAATGGAAGGTACCCATCCGAACGAGGTGATCAAGCCACCTTAGCAATGTTTGCAAACTTTTAGATCAAATGTTTATTTAATACTGCTGAAAAAAAAACAATGGATACCAGCGCAAGTAGCAGGGTTTGTTCGTAACATAGCAACAGACAATAACATACGTGAATGACTATCAGACATGTTAACACAGTGACCATATTAAAATAGCGAATTAATGAGACATTTATGTCAAGCATTGAACGGCTTGGGTTGTTCAAGGCGGTCAGTGCAGCTGTTGTCTTCTTAGGGATGATATAAGATAGAAGGATAATCACGTACGGAATCCTGATGATTGAGAGGTTCTGTTCCAACCAGCCATTTCCTGTATGTCTTACCCATTTCATGCTTATAGCTCTATAAATAAATGCTAATAAATAATAATAAATAAATATATATATATATAAAAAAAGATTCATAATGGTGCATAATGCATGACAGAGGAGAATATCCTCCCCTGAGCAGCACTGTGCATTAAGACATGAAAGAACAGATAAGATATTCACCTGCATATTATTTTTATCCTACTTATTATGAAAAAAAAAAAAAAAACAACATCAAACCAAGATGTTTCAACAATAGTAAGGGCAATAATCTGGCCAAGCCATCGCCTATGTACTGTACATGCATTTCTTTGTATTTTTCTGGGGGTTTAGACTCCTTATAATTCCTTTTTTTTTTTTTTTTTCCTTTTTTCCGAACATGTTATATAAGAACCATGGCAACATGAGGGTTTTAAGAGATGCTTCTGGACTGCATTTGACTTCCTCAGCTCTGAGATGTATAATATTCAGCAGGTTAGTCACAGCTGAGCAGAGATGGTAGCTCATGTAAGTGCTACAAAGGCACAGCATAACATCTTGGTTTTTAAACACTGAAGAGCTGCATTGCCATCAGTCTCCCTAAAGTCTGCAGCTAGAATGACTTCAAAAGCATTTGCATATCGGCGTGTGCTCACACGTGTGGGCACGCCGGTTTCATCAGAGCACCTAATGTGTCTCATGACGCTGCGGGTGATGCCTCGACTTCGCACTATGCCAGGTGAGCATTGGTGACAATGTGGCGGTGGAAAGTAGACTGCAGGGGTGAGGCATTAAAACTCGATGTGAGGGCCTGTGTAACAGAGAAATCCTACTTCCTATCATATCATTTAAAGAATGTGAACGTGCTGTCCATTTCATCATACGTTCAACTGTGTCTGTCTCTCTCTCCTGTGAGAGCCAATGACTGTTAATGAAGGTCTACAGGGTGTGTGTGTGGTGTTAGACCTGAAATAAGAGCGGTTAAACCAAAGTGGAGGCCAAAGCAGTTATTTCTAATCAATAAGACTGAGTGGAGGGAATCGCATGAATAAGCTTCTAAAAGGAGGTTTATGTTAAAAGGAGCATTATTTCACCTCATCGTATGTAATTGCCTGAGTATTGATTTTATGGTTGTTATATAGTGCATATATAAATATATTGTTTTCTCCTTTGGGGACAGTGTGCAATGTTATTCCCTGTCTGAATAATCCAGAGCTGTATTGATGTGAAGGGGGACACAACTTTCTTTGAACCCCTGATGGCAAGTCCGCCTAGCAAAGGTACAACAGGTAAACGGGTCACTTCTGTTTAGCTTAGAGGATGCATGTTCTCACAACTCTATACATAAAACTATTCATGGACACAAAATTTTGGCTTCATTTTATTTGGGAAACACATTTTAGGTCCATCCTCAATGAAAGTTTAACTTTTATAACTGCTCCAGTAAATCTTTCATGTGTGAAGGCCGGACAAGGCTTTCACCTTCACAGTTTAAAATAGCTGCTCAGATATCAGATAATGAGAAATACACAGCCCAGGGACTCTGCAGTGAAACAGATTTGTATTGTTTTCCAATAATCACTTCCAACTGAGATTTGACCATGGACCACGTTTTTCTTTTTGAAAAGTGAAAACACTGTAAGATCATGAACAATGCCAAAGTGAATATGTGCATATTATATATTTATGATATTGCTTCAACCACAATTGCTATTATCTTTTTTCTGAGAACTCAACAATCTCACTAGTGTGTCTTTGTGTACCTGTGAGTTGACTATATCGGTGCATGATCGAGAGAACGAGATAAACCTTTACACAAGAATCAATGCCAGCTCAGAGGGAGGATTAAAACTGTAATGAAGCTATTAACGCCCATGAGACTAAGTCATATGCGCGCGCACACACACACAGGATGTTAAACAATGGATTGCACAGGAGAGGACAAGGCACATGAAGGATCAAGTTAAGAGTGGCAGTAACTGGTAAAGACTGATTATTCTCTGTAACATTCCCTTTCCTCCCTACCTGAGGCAAACACACTCCAAAACTAATGGCTCACAACACAATGACATCCGTGGACACCACACTGAGATGTGAAAATAACAATAACAAAAAATCCACCAGAATTCAGATTAGTGCATGATCTGAAGGCGTATGGATTAATGCTGCCTTATTGAACTTGTTTTTAGTGTCTACTCGGCATTCAAGTCCTGACAAATCCACTGCATGGCAACGGCAACATGGATAAAGATAAGAAGATAGCAAACTAGCAGTCAGGTGATAGAGTGTATTCAATAGAAAAACTGGTCTCTCCTGACCAGCTATGTTGTCTTGGTGCCTTTGGTTGGATTGATTCCCATTAAACGTCTGAAAAAACAAAATTATATACCGTCCTGACCTCGAAGGACCATATTCAGTTTATTTTGCTCACTGTTTGCAGTTGCACATGAGAAAAGCAAAAAAGACAGAGAACTGAAAAAAAAAACAAAACAAAGTAATTAAGGTTATGTATAAATAAATACCACCAAGAAAACAGGCACAAACACCACATTTGGCTGTGCTATTAATTGGTGCCACAACCTGAAGAATATATTTATTTATTTATTTTTTTTTTTTTTTTTTCTGCAGAGTGCAGCCAGGCTGTTAGACGGTGTCTGTTTCAAGTCAATAAGCAACCAGCATGCAGTTCTCTGTGAGGGATTATAGAGGCAGAGAGACGGCACTGAGTGAAAATAATGATGAGAGAAACAAGGTGGGAATGTGTGGAGAGACAGGTAGGAAGCAGGGAACTCAAAGGGGAAGCAAAGGAAAGGATGAATCAGTCTACTATGGAGCATCATTGATGGAGTGAGCCAGGTAGCGGTTTAACTGTTTTCAACATTTGCCACCTGGGAGTTTCTTCAGGGTTAATAATCAATGCCAACTTGTTGGGCTTTGCTAATTAGTACACAGCTAGTTTTTCTAGTTTTGTCTCTCAGCAAGCAAATGTTAATGTTTCCCATAGATAGGATGATTCAACAAGTACATCATAAGTATGGCTCCATCTCCATGGCCTACCATATGGTCATTTTGATTAGATAGAGGTTTTTAGTCCGTCAAGTCAAAGCAATCATTCAATCAAATTATATTTATATAGTCTACATTTACAAAATATAGTTTGTTACACAGGGCTTCACGTGATTGAGAGCATGAGGGTAAGATCCTCTGTCCTTAGACCCTCAGCAAGGATCAGGAAAAACTACCATGTAAAACCCTTTTAACAGGGGGAAATGGTAGAAACCTGAGATGAGGGATCCACTCCCAGTGCACGCAATTCAACAATCGAAAGGAATGAAGTGTCATCAAAAGTTAGATTGTTCATATATAAAACTGTCCTCATTGTTCAAGGTGGATGTATGTGTTAATGTCAGTGCAGAGTTATAGTTCTTCCCCTGTCCTTTTTTGCATCCATAGAGGGTATATATTTTTATATAGATGGACTGGGCACGTCAAAGGTTTAGAGGGTCATAATTCTGATGGTGGTCCTTGGGTTATTGTGTATTTCCAGACCATAACTCAAGCTGTAGCCTATATGAGAGTTTGGATAAAATATAATTGTTTCTTAAACAAATGGTTAACATATGAAGCTTTACTACAAATACTCTGATAGCTGGAATAAATGAGTTTATTTTCCAAACTAAATGAGATGTATCCCCTATAGATAGCTAAGCTGTAACTGTATTTGTGTTAAGTTTGTGTGCCAGTGTTTAGTTATTTATAAAGAATCCAGAACAACTGAGCTGGAATCAGCAGACATATTGGAAGAAAAACCTCTCGGTGTCACCCTCACAGATTTTGAAACCCAGACACCGTTCATGTTTGACATCTTTGATCATGTACTGTAGGCTCTGCTCTCCCCTCAGGACTGTGGATCACATGCTGGGATTAGGACTTTCTATTTACAAATGCACTGTATTTACATGATATTGGTATATCACGCTGCAGCGTGACCAGTCCACCCTGGTTTGCTTCTGCTCTGATCACTTGACTCTTAGTGCTCAGCCATGATGCAAGTTTGTAAGCGCTGGGCTTGTTCTTGAACCCCCACAGAGCCTGGTGGATCCATGAGCAAAAGCTGAGCCTTCTAATCGTGTCATTCAGACAAGGCGGGAACATTAAAGGGTTCATCGTAGCCCTGCGTGGTTAAGTTCTGAAGCTTCAGTCTGATCTGGCCCTCAGCTCTGTACAGGAATCTGCCTTAATCCTTTTTACAAAACGATAATATAGACAACTGTGTTGTGATGTTACAGGAATGTTTCTGTGTTGATGGCATTTTCTATTATTCATGTATTTTTTCCATTTTGTTAAATTAGTATGTCCCTTGTTGTGCAATACTGCTAGACACCTTTTCCACCTCTTTTAGACTTTATCAGGCAACACTCTGCAGATATGAACTCACCACTTCAGCTTGTAAGTTTGTGTGACTTTAACTGTGCTGTTTGGCAATGCTTTTAATCTTCCCTATTTCACGCTAGAGGGAACAAAGGCTGCAAAGTCTTTTCACAGTACATTCAACAACCTGCAGCAAAATGTAGGGGAGCTTGCAAGGGATTATTTTGAAATTAGAATAGCAGGATCACCTGAACTACTTTTCTTCTGTCAGTCAGGATTCATCTATCAATCCGTGCAACCATCCATAAATGATTACTGAGGACTTTCACTGTTCTTGTTTGTGCAGCCTTCGGACACACAGTCTGTTTGTTTCACCTTTTATTTTGTGACAGTTTTTGACCACAAACCAATTCAAGGCTCAGTGGTTTTGTGATATTTGATAAAGATTAGTTTTCTTTATTTTTAAAAAAGAAATGAAAACAGTAGAATGCAAATTAAAAAAAAAACATGTCCAAAGTAAAATGATTGGGTCTTTCCCTTGTGAAACCAGTAACTAAAGCAATGCATCCTATTAGCTTGCTCCACAAACTTTAAGATATTCAATGTCAGAACCCCTCATCCAAAGGAAGACCTTAATTTGATCCAACCTACATTCTTTCCCAAAACCTGTCCAAGACTGTATCTGTGGCCCAACACCTTTTTAATTCCTCCTCTTGTTAGACCTGATGTATCAGTAGAAAAAAAACAACACTGACAACGTAGAAAGTCATGCCTAAGGCTTCAATTGTGTTTCAGTCTGTCCGTCTATAGATATATTTGGCAAGTATCTTTAAAAATGTATTTTCTGAATTCACCTCATTCCATCAGTGTGTCTCATTGGTGTGCTATTTTGCTTTCAAAACTCCAGTTTAGATATTTCTCAGCACCAGGATCATCAAGTCACTATGACAACAACATAACTTTAAATCTAGACATTCACCTGCACAATTTATTTGGCTTGGTTATTTAAACACAAATACATCAAGTGACCAAACTAATAATATATTTAGTCACATATAAACAAGGATTGGATCTAAAGGATAAAGAAAGTGATAAGAAATTGTCTGCTGAGGCAAACAATGGACTCTGAGAAATATCCTTCCCATATTGTTTGAGTGGGAAACAATTAAGTCTAAGATTAAAACCAAACACTAAATGTTCCGCCAGCATGTCAAACCTTCAAACTGCTGCTTAATGTCTCAGTTATCGCAATCCTTGTTTCCCATCACTCACAAGGGAAAAGGCTTTTAAGAATGCAGCTGTTCTTTTTCTTCCCTCTGAAACTTTCTGATGGAACACACTTATTCAGCCCATTACACATTCCACCGAATCTCTT
This sequence comes from Pseudorhombus dupliciocellatus, assembly GCA_016785235.1. NCBI lineage: Eukaryota > Metazoa > Chordata > Actinopteri > Pleuronectiformes > Paralichthyidae > Pseudorhombus > Pseudorhombus dupliciocellatus. The sequence continues at coordinate 293,088 of JAFBJW010000059.1, read as the reverse complement.
TAAGAATTGATCTTTGTAATTTATAAATGATCACTGCAAGGTATCTGTGAATGCCTTGCATATACCTCATTTCTACCATCTGTCTAATTCTCCTGCTCAACAATGTGCTTTCCTTCATCATACAGAGCAGTGGTGTTATACTTTTTGACTTTGTGGAGCTTAGCGTCTTAACAAAGACATGCAGAATGTTTCTGTAGGCAGGTAGTAAGCTGCCATGGGCTGAACATTGTTGAACCTGAGGGAATAAGCTGTCAGAAGTAGAACTATTCTGAAAATTCAGGCTTTAGAGGGAATCAACCTTTTCCGTATCTTCAAAAGCTCCACAAATGTAAATTTACACGGGGAGAATTCATTCATTTTATATTATAAATCAAAATGTAAGGGCATTCATTTAATGGGAATCTAGAAGTATTCTTATTAGCAGCTTGACCCTCATTTAATGTTTCTTACTTCAGTAAACATTGCGAGAATTGCGCAACTTTGCTCATAACTTTGCACACAACTTCATGGCACAACAAAGGATTCTTTCCAACAGCAACTGCACTTACTACACTTAAAACACATGCTACAACGCATGTCAACTAACATTTGTAGTGTCTTAGGACACAATTTAACTGCACTGTAATAATGCTCTGGCTGCTGGATGGCAATGATCAAGAAAGACGCTGGTGTGCATCTAATGGTACAGCAGTTATTTGGTTCTTTCCATCAAAGGTGAATATGTCATAAGTGCAGCATGATTACAGTTATAGTCATTGAATTGTCAATTCTCTTTTCCTCATGTTACAGCACAAACTTCATTTCAACTGTGGTGTCACATCATGGAAATAATAATGTGTATTTCTTGGAGACAGGGGTTGTTATTATTCTATTTGTTCCTATACCATTCATTTTAGATTTCCCATCGCGTGTCTGAAACCCTATGTGAGCTTCCTTTCTGCACCATGAGGTGCTTTGACTTGATCTTTATACGAATGTGTCACAAAGTCAGACCTCCTAGCAGCTTTCAGTCCTTATCAGAAACTTTACCTTCACAAAGGTTTGGTGCGGGGGTGTTCCTTTTTTTCCTTTTCTTTCTTTATTCAAGAATATGTATAGTTATATATACCATCTCATTAATCTCACATGGTTCACTCGTCTTGGTGAAACACACTCAACATGTGTCTTCATATGAGTGTCTGTCTGTTTTGTACCTTTGCACCATTTTATCTTATTAGTGTATTTTAGATTCTATTTTATATGTATTTCTAGCTGACACATATTATTTGAGGTTGATTGATTTAATTACTGCATTAATACAGAGATCCGGGTTTGATCTAAAGTTTGCATGGGACCAGAAATAAGAAATACAGAGCACAATCCTCTCAGCCAAAGTCTGTATTTGATTAGTGATCTGATCAAAATATAATTATACTTAGAAAAATAAAATGTTTTATTGCATGCAATATTTCCCAGTATCACTACACATTTTATAACTAGTAAGTTACAAAAATGTAATATGCTTGTCACATTAATCCTGTGATCTTGTAATTAGAGGAATGATGATGAAGAGTCTTCAGTTACAGAATTGGGACATCCACTTGCAGAGCACAGCCCCAGTAATTCTCAAGCTTCCCCGACTCCAGGGTCAGGTCACTACTGAGACAGTGTCTGAAGGAGACGACTGCTCATTTATGATAACTGACGAGAGCAAGTGGTGGAATAAGAGTCACTTTCAGCAACCCGGATAGCCTGTGTGTCTTGCAGTCATATCCAGAATTGCCTGAGAGTAATCAAGTTTTATTTTGAGTTGAAATTTGAACCAATCAGAGCATGTCTGCATGACCTCCTTTACTTCAGTTTTACACTTTTACTTTTTTGTTGTTCCTTTCCGTCATCACCTCACGAAACGATCTCTGAATTACTTTTACTTCTTCGTATTTTGTAGGCAGCAATCGTCTGGCAGCTCCCAACAAACCATAACCAAGGTAATTGTCCTGCAAATACGAAGGTGAGCAGGTTACACAAGAGGAGGCAGGGGTGTTGTACAGCAGGTTAGACAATGTGACAGAGGAAATTTGGGAGTTGCTCTCCTCCCCTCTCCTTCAGTGTGTATACCGACTAATTATGTGACGGAGTGCAGCCAGTTGAGGCAGACGGAGGCTCACAGGGCTAATGAGAGAATGAGCAGCAGAGGAATGCAGTGAAGGGGAAGCAAGAGTACGTCCAAGGAAGGAATGGCTCTTTCTGACAAACACACACTCTGCAGATATTCTGCCGGTGTCTTCATTCAGGGGCAGGCTTCTCCGAAAAGCCGGGTTTTACATTGCACATGTCAAAACATCGTAACAGGCTGGGACGACCTTCTCCTCCTCGCAGAAAAGGTTTGGATTCAGAGGACACAACCAGGGCAGCTCGTAACTGACAGTCAGTAATCTGACAGCATCATAGATTTTTTTCAAGAAATTAAAAAAATAACATGAAATAGAGGAACAGTCTGTGGTTTTACAGCTGTAGAAATTCTGATTGTGCATCTTAACATGACACAAAAAGAATCCTTATGATTGAGTGTTCAACCTCTATTAAGTATCACTTTCATTGAGAGGGACTGAGTGAACAACTCGTGGCTCAAGAGAGCTGCAACATCAGTGTGTTTTGCAGACAGATGGGCTCTTGGAAACCCTTTTCCTGGATCTTATTAAAAACGCATGTAACCTTTCAACCCGGAGCCCCACTGCTCAGATTCCGTTTATCCTGGCTGAGATGCAATTGCAATCTGAGCCAGCGTCAGGTTATTCTGCTTCTGTTCTGCCTTCGTTCAGGCACCATATGCACAATGCACCCATGTGTTATTATTTTTTTTCTTTTCCTACCCAGCTACACTGCATACTGTATCACATGCTAATACCAAGCGTGAATGGCTTTAGAGAGTCTTGAGGCACAAATGGAGGGTAATTGAGTGTGATTTTCTTACACAAGCTTGCAGGTGCTCTGTTCTTTGTCTGGTTTTGCTGCTTATGGGGCTTTTTTTTTTAATCACACTTCCTGCCAAACAGAGGTTGAGCAACGAGTACGATCTTTCTCTTTTTTGAATCAAGAATTCATTCTGGGTCGAGCATTGTAGCTTCAGATATTTAGATATGTCGCAGCATGGAAAGCGATGGCATTGACAAGGCCGTTGAGCATTTTGTTTGACTGGCACGACTCACAGGAAGAGCTCATTGCTCATTTATAGCCGGCATCACTGATTCCCTTATGACGATTCAACGTCTCCGCCTTCAGAAAGATCTGATGGCAAGTCAAACTGCTAAGTGATTCAAGCATAATGAAATAAGTTGCTGATGTGCCCCTGACTGAACTGCTGCTGTGTTTGAGTGATTGCTAAATTCAGTGAAATTAATTGTCCCGTACATAAGAGAGGTGGGGTTAAATTCATTAATCAAGCAAGGTCACAGTGTAATAGCAAGCTTGTACGAATCAGAATCGTGAGGTCGGAAATGGTAATCACTGTATTGCTTTACTTTTATTAGAAAAAAGAAACTCTCTCGCGTTCTCTCTCTCTCTCTCTCTCCCCTTTTTACAAGGACTAAGAGAACAAGCTGTAATATTTTGTTCAGGGATGTCAAAGGTTAATTGTACACTGTATATAAAGTGAGTATGTATGCACATTATTATTCAGTGACTAGCTGTGTGCGGCAACACTGGACCTGTTTTACATTCAGCGACAGGCAGAGCTCTAACTGCTGCTTTATGTTAAAGTCTGTCTGTGTCTGAACTCTTCATCTGCGGAGTTAGACTCGTGGCTGCACGTCCACACACATACTGCCACACGTATTTGGATGAGAGGAAAACAGTGTTCTGGTGGGAAGCTGTCACCAAACAGATGTTTAGCCATGTGCCATTGACCATTGCGAGGATTAGAGATGTGAGGCTGTGTGCCAGGATGCTTCATTTAGAGGTGCTATGATTCCACAGGCAGCCATTGAAGAGAATGGGGCTCAGTGGAGTGTCAACCTCTGCTAAAGCCCAATAGTTCCCATATGAAAACAAATTTCAACTAATCACAATACTATGTTCGCAAGCTCATAAACATCGGTTCCCTTAACATGCCGGATTTTACAGATAAACTGTAAGTGTGGAAAAAAACAGCCTGACAAGGTTCAAGATTGGGTTGACTAAATTCTGGCTCCCCATCCTGATGAGGATCAACACCAAATTTATTAAAAGGGATCCTGCCATGATCTGGCTCATACATTTCAAGAATAATTCACACTGCTTATGTTTTCTCAACCATGCTTCACATTTTTCAAAGTGTATTCCTGATGTTAGTTCATTTAAACATTAACATCGCTACAGCTAATGCACCGCTACTCATATTCAGCCACATTTCCTCTGTTCTCAAAGACACTTCTCACATCTCATTGCTCGACTGTGAAATTGGGGATTTTTTTTTTTTTTTTTTTTTTTTTGAGTAGCTTTGGTGATGCAACAAATGACACTTCAACAACTGACAATTGATTGTTTCTGAAACACAATGCACTGGCAACTATTGCAGGAGGATCAGATTATCTGTAACGGACAAAGGGGTTTGGAGAGACATGATGTAAATGTGTCCATTCCTTGCTCTGAGAGGGTTTCTGTTGCGCAGTCAGATCACCTGAGAGTGCACTGGATTGTTCCAACAGGGAGAAACGGGCTCTGTTTACAGCTGCTTCACTATGTGACTGTGTGTGACAATAAGTAAATACAGCTGGCTCACTGTGGTGGATTATGTGACTCAGTTTCAATTCCCAGCGGTTTCCTGGAAGGTAGAAATATAAACACTTTGGGAAATGGGAACAATTGATGTAATTGTTTGTCATCAACAAGCTAAATTATCCACAATGTGGTTCTTTTTGTATCTGATACAGTCAGTTTGCCAATTAGATTAGGCCTCCTCTAATATCTCACACTTTCAATGACGATTGCGATTTATCTCCTTCATGTTTGAAAAGTCATTTTGCTGAGTTCACCCTCCTCACGGGACAGAGGACAGAGACTCTGTGGCAGCCGTCAGTCGTCATATCAGTTGTTACCTTTGAGCGACTGTAAAAAACATGGATGCCTCCATAGAGCGGACTTAAATATAAATGACCTATTGTAAGAAAACCACAAGTGTATCGTGGAAATCTCGCTATGTCATGATTTATCCGGGTGCAAACTTGAATGTGTAAATTAGCGCAATACAGTAATTCTGACAGTTCGAATTTCATCACACACACGAAGACACTAATTGAAAGGTACTTATTTTATTCCCTGGTGATGGCCACTGCAGTTACCTTTCTTCGGATTCCAATCAAAGTGGGGAACGTTTTTATATTTCCTTGAGCAGGACATATGTTAAATAAATCCCATCCAACAGACCATTAACATCAACATGCCTTTACTTAAGAAAGATGAAGATTATTAATTTTAATGGGGCTTTGGTTTATATCGAGATGCGCAGCTCCTGGACTGACAAGCTCCAGTATCAGTAATTGAACTCTCAGTGATTGTACCTTCCTAATTCCTCCCTCCTGAGCTATACCTGAGAGCTCTGCAGCACCAGTGGTGTGTTGAATCTTCTTTATTGGCAGCCTTTACCATTATTTAGATTCCACCTTAACACCAGCCCTGGCACCTGAATAAAGATTTCCTATCATGGAGCCTGAGCAGAGGCGCTGCGCTTCGAGAATGTGACGAATGCAAATGGGACGAGAGAAATCAAATGTGACTAACGTGTATGGAAACAGAGAAAATCAATTGTCTCCTGGGCAAATGGATGAGCTATTAAAATGATTGTGTGCTACAAGAATATATTATCCTCAGCAGCTGCCAGCAGAGGCAACAGCAGCTCATGCTCCAAGTCTGCCTGGCTCCAAAAAGAGCTCCCACGAAGGCAATTACTGCATGTGCACAATCTGCATGAGCGGAACATGTGATTTATCTGCCTGCGCTCATGCTAATAGCTCTTACACATTATCATTACACCGAGCATAAAACATGCGATAAAAATATCCTGGGTGAAATGAAATAAGTGTTTTCATAAAAGTTAATTTGTGTTTGTCTTTCAAAGGAGAGTTTCAAGTGATGATGAAATGTCCATTTCCTAGCTTCAATAATTCAGAAGCTGTGGACCTGCACAGACATTTATGCTTGGGAGCTAGAGACCAATGTTTCAGATCACAATTATGCTTATATGTTTCTTTCCCTCTTGCAATCTGTCAGTGATAATCAGAATAAAGAATCAATTAAAGCTCAGACGCCTAAGAAATGTGACGCGGAGCATTAATAATAGGCTTTTATGAAACAATCATGGCTGACTGAAGTTTGGATAAACAGTTTGTCATCATCCTCCGTGGGGCAGAGATGTTTTACAGAGAGAAGATTCAATCCACTCATCAGATAAACATGAGCGCCGGGCTCCAATCACAGCCTGTTTATTAGCACTTCAAAACAATCAGAGCATCTCGGCAGACATGGGAAAGGTTACACAGCATGGAAATAACACAGATCCCCTTGTATTCGAAGTTTTAAGAATGCATTAAGAATAGAAAATATATATATATACTCACAATGTACATGATATCCAATCTGTCCTTTTGGCTGGTAGAAAATGTCAAGAAGCAGAGCAGTCTGCCTTACGTCTCCATGTGATACTGATGAGGGAGTAACCTTCTGGAATGACAGGTTTAGTGGAGTCTGACTCGTGCTCCCATTAAAGTTTTAATAAACTAAATTGTGAAATGGCGCTGTGGCCCAGTGTGCCGTGTGACCAATGTCCTTCAGCGGAAATGACACAGCACATCTTCTCCCTGTTTGTCCAGATACATTCAGAGAACACACTGGTGGGAAGGTCTCATGAAAGCATGCTGTCTAACACCTAAAGACAACTGACAGCAGATCAAAGATGAACACAAATAAAAAAACAACGTTGTAATCAATCAATCAAAAATAGACCACATGAACTGGTTGTTATAATAGTATGTAGTTATTTAATGTATTAATTGGAAATTATTTGCAGTAGTCAATATGGAAGGAGGAAATACATATCTAACTTGCATCCCGCCATTGTGTAGTTAAAGTATTCTCAGAAGTTTTGAGTATTATATATATAGTACTTATACGCTTTCTTTTCAGAGAGTATTGATTTTTTTCATGGTATGTTTTAGATTTTTTTTCCCCCGTAAATGTATACTTTAAATTGAGTAGAGTAGATCTGCTCTCGTCTTACATACCTAATGTCAGCAAAGTTGTTCTCCTCCAGCTCTGTATGTTGACCTGCAACTCCACACACAGGCTGTGGTAGAATGGTGACACGTTCACCCCACCAACCATTGCAGATAATTGGTTATTCAGTTGAGTGTACTCTTCCACTAACTTCACCTGCAGCTAACTCCTATGTCGGCGGTGGGCGGATTGTTCATTTATTATTCACTTTTCATGCCTCCGCTTTGTCGACAGCCAGTGGCCTAAGGCGTTGTATGTTCGTTCTTCCATAGCATTCCTGTGAACGTGATATCTCAAGAATGCCAAGAAGGAATTTCTTCACATTTAACACAAATACTTGGACTCAAGGATGAACTGTCAAAGGTCAAGGTCACATGACTTTGCATTTTTTTGAACATACATCAGGATGCCCAAAGGCAATTTAACTCCATTAACATATGGTAATCAGGGATGCCCTGAATAGAATTAAGTCGTCCAAGTTCATAGGTGGGCAGCACTACTGCCTCACGATAAGAAGGTCCTGGGTTCGATGCCCAGGCCGAGCCAGCAGGGTCTCTCTGTGTGGAGTTTCATGCTCTCCCTGTAGTTGCGTGGGTTTCCTCCCACAGTCCAAAGACATGCGTGTCAGGTTAAGTGGTCAATCTAAATTGCCCATAAGTGTGAATGGTTGTCTGTCTCTATATGTCACCCCTGCGATGAACTGGAGACTTGTCCAGGGTGTACCTCTCCTTTGGGATTGGCATGACCCAGTAATGGACAAGCAGTTGAAACTGTTTGCTTTGTGAATGTCGATCATCACAATGGTGTGATGGAATTCTTTCATATTTGGTTCAAACCCTCCCTTGAATTTACATTTTAGTTTCTAGTCACATGTGAAGGTCATACTGCACTGGCATGATATCTTAAAATCTGTTTGAGGCAGTAGGACTCTGCGGTGAGATGATTAGATTGTGGTGACTGAACATCAAAGGTCATGTTTACAGTGACTTCATGTTACTTTAAATGTGATTTATTACGACTGCTTGGGTTTCACAGAAATATTGATTAGAGCAGCTTCAAAGGAAATCTTCAGTATTGACTTGTGACACTGCATTCATCAGTGAATGAACTGAAATCATTATTTCAGAGACAGACAAATGTGGGAGTGGAAGGTCCTCTCTAAACACTGTATAGATCCTGATTACTTGCTCATCGAAGACACAAACACACAGCTGAATAGTATGACAGGCATCCAAACAGAGACACACTCAAAGTCACATGAGACACCAAGGCATCGTCGCCAGTGGGCATGTGTCCCACGCCACAGGGTGCTGTTCCAGTAGCAGGCGTATCGATGAAGGTCCTTGTGAGCGCTTGCGTATGGGGACACACACACACGCTCGTTCATGCTTAGCAGCCCTTCGGCGCCTCCTGCTGCTGCTCCTGGCGAGCTATGAGACATGGCCCGCTGACTAGAGAATGACAAAATAGTGTGTTTGAACCATCTGCTGCTTGTACACAAGAAGAACTGCTACAGAACATTATGCTGGTAATTAGCCATGTGTACCACATCTTTATTGAGAAGTTATAAGATACTTGAGATGTGTTGTTGATCATGTGCGGGGACAGTGACATGGCAACATAGCTAACTGAGGCGTCCATATTTACTACTCTCAATACCTGGACGGTGTCTGGTCTTTAATTTTATCAACTCTGCCCAAATCATACTGTGTGGAAATATCTTGTATGTATGTGCTATATTATAGAGAGAGGCAAAGGGGGAGAAAGGGAGCCAATATTTATATGACAAGAAAAAAAAAAAAAAAAAGCATAATTTCGAGAAGTGGGTGACCTCGCCAAACAAGTAAGCAATCAGCAATCAGTGCAATCAAAATCCTCAATCAGGAAAACACTCAAGTTCTGTTTAGATGTGTTAATGTAAATGTGAACACAGCCAGACTTATACAAAGAACATTTATTGGGCAGGTGAGGGTTCTGGGAAGTGAAGACTGTGGGCAAAGAAGAAATGATACTTTCACTGATGGAGCAAAGTCTGAGCTATGAGAGGAGCTGGATGACTGAGCAGCAGAGTGAAGGGGCAGAGGGATGAGTGAACCTGGAGACCAGTGGAAATGAGCTGGTTGAGGTTCTGCTTTGTGTGGCTAGTGTGGCAGACAGAGAGTAAACATTCGGGGGGTCCTGACCTTGCATCTCACCATGGGGAGTATTTACTTTAAGTTTTAATAACTCTGAGGTCTCTTGAGTTTTAGTCCTCACTTACATGTATGACTAATGTCAGCAAAATTGTTCTTGCAGAACAACTTCAGCTCAGTATTATTTCCACCTACTATCCCACACATAGGGTGTGGTAAAATGTCCCCATGGTATACCTGGATATATTATTATATGATGTGTCAACTTCATGTTTCAGAGCAGTTCTCTCCCTCACAATAAAAGGCCTCACCTGGATGGTGGATTTGTTCTTTCTCACCAATAGTCTGAAAGTACCCCAAACTTTTCTCTACGACATGGGGTTTATAGCTGGATTTTCAAGTGAAGTCTCCTCAGCACAAAACAATAAAGAGAGTAAACATCAAGCGCCGAATGGAGCAGGAGGGGAGACTCAAATAAAGCCTGGCTCATTTGATTGACGCCTTTCTCCTGAGAGTAGAACACATGAATGAATTAGTGTCATGCATTAACATCCGACAAGAAACAGGATTGCTGTATGTTATGAGGCTTAATTAGAACAAGCAATGACTTTATTGCCTTCAAACACAATGGGCTGCATTGGTTGGAATATATTTCATTTTAAATAAAGCGTATAGTGTAAAGCCTGGAGATGTGAATGAAGATGTCGTGGTTATGAAATACCTCCCATCTGAAGAATATCCATGTTGTGATCTGCAAGAGTTAACACATCATGGACACGTAGCCTTGGTCAAGTCACAGGAGTAGCTTTCTTTATTGGCTTCTTTCTTCTGGGACCTTTTTCAGGCAAATTGAATTTACAATCAACAACATTAGCTCATTAATGTTGTTCTGGGCATGTCATCTGTAGGCTGGTGCACAGTAAAATCAATGCATGAATGTCCCCTGTGCAGTTTTCTTAGGTGCAGTCTTCACAGTCAGGGTAAAGTGGTCTATATTTGCTTCCCTGTTTTCTTGCTAGAAGTCTTGTCTCCCACTCAGCTTTATGATATGAGCCGTTATATTATGGGCTAATGACAGGACTTTTGTCGTGTAACCTTAGTATGCACAGTGCGCGCTCTGCTTTGTCTAGGTTGTGTGGTCATTCTCACTTCTTTGTCCCTCCTTCAGGTCTTTCTCCAGCCTACCAGATAACAGTGAGGAAGCCAGGGCCAGGTACCTCTACAGGCAGTGGGTGGGACTCGGTTTGACTGACGTCCATCTTTCCAATCACACAGTCCTCCTCAGCCTGCCTGGTTCCACACCCAACACCATCACTGACAGGTCTAGCCACCAGTGTTTCCTGCCAAACGGGGTCCCCTGTGATCAGCGAGGACCAAACGACCTGCCGAGGCAGCAGTTCTCTTACGCAGCCTACTCCGCTGTGGGAAGTCTACAGGTATGATTTCCATACCTTTACATTGACGTTTCAGAATCAAAGGTTCCTTCAACCTCCTTGCAGCTTCACTCTGCCACCTTCATATTGCCAGATTATCTCGGTCTGCAGCCTCTGGCCAGTGAAGGCTCAGCACTTAAGGTCACTGGTTGGAGCTTTAAATGGTACAGCTTGTCAAGCCAAAGTTCATGGTCAAGCGTAACACAGCAGAGATATTACCTCCAATAGACAAGAGTAAAGAAAAAGATTTATATTTGGACTTCCAGGGGAAAAACTTCTATGTGCATACATACAAATGTGCTGCTGAGAGAAGAGTCATTTAAATAACCTCACACTCTACATTTCTTGCTAAATAGCTATGGATTTTCTGAGATATTGTCACATTTATTTACTTAATCACGTCTGTGTGATTTTTAATTATCTTATCTTGCCTGGAACAGACCATTTGGTCAAATCTGTAACTACACCTCTAATACAAAGCAATGGGTAGACCTTTATTAGAGTTGGGTCTTGGGGGCTGCTCTGAAATGATGTGTGTTGTGTGTGTGTGTGAGAGAGAGAGAGACATCATGATCAATTAAAAGCAGAAACTACGCAGAGGCAGTTAGACTAAATTGTTTTGTGTCTCTCTTTCTGTGTGTGTGGACTAATTTTGACACAGTGAGAGTGTCACAACTGTGTCAAAAAGATGAAGCCTTGGAACTCTGTGTGTATTTATACCTAAAATGAACTGGAAATTGGGCGGCAAATGTGTGTAAATGTGTGCCACTACTTTAAACAAAACACATTTTGTCAATGATATTCAGTCCATGTTCGCATTACTAGTTTTGAAATTTGAAAGAAGATAGGGAAAGTTAATTTTTCTTTGCACCACTTGCTATAGAATACGTGCACACAGAATGGAACTGTGTATTGCCACTGGATCCAAGCATGTTATACTCAAGAGGATCATTTTCTTATAAATAGAACAGAAGGAGAAATTTCCTAGGGTGCCTGAGGCCATATTTTCAAGACAAGAGACAGTTCACACACACTTTACACATTACACTTAGATAAGAATAGACTGCAGGATTACAAATGCAGAAGCAGACCTTGAAAATCTTCAACATGCTATTTGTTTCATGCTTGATGCACTTTGGATCTTTCCCACCATCCTTCAGAAATGAGAAGGTTAATGGAAGTCATTAAGCATGGAGTCCACCTGCACCAGCAAACACACACACATGCACGCACACACAAAGAAATATAGTCACACTATTTTTAGAGGGCTTTACTTCTCTGTATCCTGGGAACAGAGAAAAGGGTTGAAGGAGACGCTTGTTATTCCCTTGAGCCTCTGCCCGGCCTGAGGACAGATGAAAAGTTGCAGTCAGTCTCTGAATACCAAGTTTCCCTCCTCTTTTTGTCTCCCCTCGCTCTCCTTCCTCCGCTGTGCTCGATCCATCCAGCTGTCCACTCGTCGGAGTCTACCCACAGGAGGGTCACAGTCATCCATCAGCAGATTATTTCCCAGCTCTGTTCCTGCACGCTGCCTTGAATTAAGCGGCGCTTTGCTGGATCTAAACATGGCTTTTAGACAATTAAACATGGCTGTTGTGATGGATGGATGGCGGCCCAGTGCAAGTACACTGGGATAATAAGTCCTGGTCTTGGTGGCACTGTTCCTCTGGTGCTGCAGGGACTTTGCTCAAACACACACTGTTTGAAGGATGCATCATTTCAGTGTGTGTGAGAACGGGAAGAGAGAGAGTGTGCTGTGTGGGTCTGGTCAAGTTGAGCTTGGTTGATTTACGTGCACTCGTGTGGGTTAGGTGTGATTGAGCCTCAACACGTCAGTTGGGTGCAGGTGATTAATAAACCACTTGAGCTTGTTAGTACATTCTAATAATGATCTTCAGCATAGTTCTACACTCATTTTCTGAAAGCAAAGTGTCATTTTGCTTTTAATTAGTGCTGTATATACATGTCGTGTGTGTGTTTGAGACTCTACGCCTGATGCATCCGATGATGCCTGATGATGATTAATATTCGGTTCAGCATTCACATCATTTGTTTAGAAAACGTTTTGAGGACATTGTCTGATGGACCCTTATGTTTACTGGGAAATTAAATTATTAAATTTTATACAAGCATGATGAGGGAGGTGGAGCTCTGGAGCTATGACAGGGTGAGATTCAGAATTGAGGAGGTGGGTTTCAGCTCTGTAATACATGATATGTGCAGCTCAGCAGCCATAGTAATGCATTAATTATTAAGACTGATAACAACAGTTGGTGGTTGTAAGGGCTAAATCACTCAAATGTATATTAACGTTCGCGTACTGTGTGTGTGTGTGTGTGTGTCAGTGTGTAAGCACTAGTGTATTTGAGATTATAATAAAATAATTTAAGCAATAATAGAGTGGAACCACCACATGGATTATACTCAGATGGGTCCTCAATTACAATCATAAATAAATAATTTCTGGGAGCAGTCAGTCCTTGCAGATGAGAGGCTGTCATCATTGACCAGCCAATTGTCCCTCTCCTATCAGTGGTTGCAGAACATAGGACTTACTCTGGGCTTTTTGAATCTTCTGTGTTCGAGAGAGCAAACTGCTTATGTGTTCAGACGTCACTTTGAATAGATAGGGGCATATGTTGTTTACAAATGTCTGTGTTCTGTTTGACATTTGCCCGGTCACTTTCTGGTTATTGGATAAAGTTCATCACAGGTTCTGACTTCTCTTAACTTCTTTCAACAGACATGAACCCATGGATCCATCCTGATATAAATACTTCCTATAACTGTGGAAGTTAATGTGCAGAGTAGAGGGAGGGGATAATAATATTTGACTTGCTTATTCATGGTTACATAGCAGCTCAGTCATTCTGAATCTAATCTTCATGTAAACAGCTTAAGACCTTAAATGGATTCTCAGTTCACTGGGTTACTGAAGACAAGCAACCATTCAAAGTGTCTTATGATGTGACACCCCCATTAGACTGAGTCACAACAGTTGGACAGAGTGGATGTGGCGGGGTTTGACCCTGTCACCATCGGCTTGGGGGTGTTTTTCAAAGTAATGATGTCCATTGCCTGTGAAACATATGCTTCCACAAGGCACTTCAGTGAACTGCTTCCACTAATCGTAAGGTATTACAGTAGATCCGCTTTTAAAGATCCATTCAATTATTCAGAGTCAGTTGCTATATTTCATCAGCAGTAGTCATTTTGTAGAACAGGAGACGTAACAGAACGTGGAGTTATTTTTATTACCAAGTGATCTAATAAGGAATAACCAGTAGTGAAGGATGGCGTTAGTTGTGGCAAGTGACTTCCGAGTTGTCAGAGGAGCTGCAGAACTTGTGAAGAACACGCTGAGGAAACCCACAAGCAGCATCCCCAGCAATCCCCATCAACATGCATGAAGTACAGAGAGTAATTCTGGTGCAGTACACATTCACCAGAGGGTGTTATCCATCAAGTGAAGCGAGAAAGCAGCCTCCCCACAGGGCCTCAGGACCATCTGGTCACAGCTGTAAGGACATGTAAGAACATGTAAGATGCATGAATAAGTTGGCAAAGTAAGTCAATACTGCATGGACTTACACTGCAGCAGATGGTAACTTGTGATTTTTGTAATGTATTTCCTGGATGAATAGCAGAACACGTTCTTGGGCATGATATTAATTATACTGCTTAAATATCAATGGGCCTTTTATTTAATGAGTATGCCTGTCTCAATAACTCAGTTACTCTAACATTAATGATGTTAACTTGCCCACTGAATATATGGTGTGATTTCTCAGACCATAGTACATACCTTCTGGAAAATATTCCCTGAAACATTGTCCTTCGTCAAACCTTGACCAAATGAGAAGAATTGTGTGCCCCACCCCAGGTGCCTCTGGTGGCAGTAAGCGATGCCATGGGGCTTTGAGCAAAGCACCCAGAGATAAATCTTTATTTTAAAAGTTTATTTAGTTTAAACATGAACTCCACGACTATAACAATGTGTCACTCCAGCTCCACCAGTGTCCTGTATGTGCTTCCGCATGTCTCTCCACACATCCTCTAGCTACCTCCACACCTCTATAATCTTTTTGAGTGTATTTGAGGGGTTGGGGACCCCATTTTTTTAGGAAAATGTGTGAAAAGCTACACTCTGGAAGCTATTTTTTTCTGGTCACCCTCACTGCTATTCCCAAATGAAAAGATGGATCTGGATCAGTCATGACTGACTAGATAATGTCTGTTCATGGTGATGATCACGCCATCCTCTGCTATGCAAAGAACTGAGGACGTGAGAAGCTCCAGAGAGCTAAGAGCTTGAGTTGGTTCATGGAGGTTGGAGCATCTTGGCCCCAGAGGATTCTCTGAAGAGCAGCACAATGGTTTCATCCATTCCATGTGTTTCATACTGTTTAGGTACTATACCTGTTATTGCACGTTTTTGCATTCATAACCTCAAGATACAAATCATGAATATATGCTTTCTTGCATTGTACCTCACTCCGACTGAAAGACATATTCCAAAAGCTATTTCCAAGGGAACCACAATTAGCTCACATGAACCGTATACTGCCCTTCAGTCCATATAATCAGTAGACAGGTTTTAAATTAACAAAGCACTCTAACTGCATGATCCTACAATGCAATTAATATGGTAAACTACACTAATAAGATCTGTAATTCTAAGGTAATTCTGGTTACTTAGAAACATAGGCTATGTCATCACAGTTATCTGCACATAAATCTCACCTGCAATTAATATGAACTCTGTCTCTCGCAACTTAATGGACTTGTTGCCTTTGCAAGAAAAGCAATTTTTCTACATTAATATGCAAATATGAGCATAAGAGATTATGAATATTCTGCAGCTACTGTCTCCACAATAATTAGTCCACAAGAGTGTGACTGTATAGGGGATCAGGTGAAAACATTCAGTATATGTTAGACCTCTAAGCAAATTCCATTATTGTGGCCCCCTTTAAGGCTATGTTGAAAAAAATAATAATAAAAAAATGTTCTTTCACGTTTCCTAAAATAATTCAGAAACAGTGATTGGTTATTTATAGGCTTTCATCCAGGCATCAAAATAACAGTAATAGTGTGCTGTATAGTATTCAATTCTGTAGGTATATTTATTTCCAGTTTCCAGCTACTTTTAAGATTGCAGTTCAACTTAAATAGCAATAAATATTTGCATTCAGTTGTTAAGTGTTGAGATATCCTCCATGATAACTAAGAAGCTGACAATATTAGTTTTAATGGGGGAAGCGGGGCTGAGAGTGTGATCTTTGAGTGGATTTAGTTTTTGCTGCTGTTGTGATTATTTACTCATTGCTGTAGAAAAGCTTTATTTTTCTCTGACTGCAAAAAAGATGAGGCATGTTTATGCAGAGATAAAACATCACACACAGTCTGCCACAGAAGTAACTGTCAAAACTGTCTGTAATGAGCTCATCTGGAGGAAAAAAAAAAAAATACAGCTCAGCTCTAAAAGTGGAACCCAAAACTGTGTCAGAGAGAATTTCCTGTGGATTTCCTTTTTGCGACACTTCATTATTACAAGCTGGGGTAAAGACTCTGCATTGGGAAGGTGGTTAATTCTTAAGTTTAGGAAGTCATTAGCACATTTACACAATTCAATTGCACAACTTTTCTTGAATTATTATTATTTTTTTATAACACCTGCAGTGTTTCATCAGGAACACCCAATATATATAATTTGACAAAAAAAGATAAAAATACTGGCCACAGATGCAGGTCGCAATGACGTTCTGGTCTTCCTCATCATCATTCAAATGTTTAATGAAAACTTCTTGTGAATGTCAGGCTGAGGAGACGAAAGAAAAAAATCATCCTCTCAACAGGAGAATGATGCTCTCAGAGGCTACTTAGCCTATATTGTTAATTTCATTGCCTCCCAGAGATGGAATGAAAGAAAAATTTAGAGAGGAAGAAGAGAGATGGATCTAGTTCAAGCAGCACCCTCTTGGTGCTTATAGGGGTTACTCTGTATTTCAATTTGCTGCGTCTCCTACTGTTCCATGGTCTGCAGTTTAAATGGAGGCCTTTTATGATGCAAATGCAGGCAGGGGTGATAAATCTCTCTCGCTCTCCTCTCCTGGCCTCTCCTGATGCAAAAAGATGTGCTCTCTCTCTCTCTTGCACACAAGCACAAACTCAGGCCCCCCTCCCTCTCTTTCTCTCTCTCTCTTCCCCCTGTTTTCTCTCCACTGCAGCATTGTGTTACACTCGCCCCCGGGCCACATGAAAAATGAATCAGGCCCAGGTGATGCAGTGAAAAAGCAGGGGAGAGAGAAAGAGGGAGAGAAAGAGAGATAGAGACAGAGAGATGTGAGACACAGAAAGAGAGGAAGAGACCCCAAAAAGCAATGCTGTGACTTTCCTCAATAACTTTTAGGTCACTTTAATTTGGGAGATGATGACACTCACTCAATCTCACACACACGCACACACACACACTGGCAAATACACTCAAAGCCAAAATGATGTCAGTGTGCAGTAAAGGAGTTGGATGCTATTGGCCATGTTGTATCGGGCTTCAATTAATTGATAAAATCCTTAAATCATATATTGTCTATTTGCAGAGAAAGGTTTTTTAAATTCCTCAAATCAATCAATTTATTTGTAACCAACACCATATATCCAAGGCAAAATGTGTTTGTTGTTGATGAATCTTGAATCTACTAGCATATATGGAATCTGCTTTATAATTTAAATGGCCCTACCTTACCTCACTGACCACTTAGAGTACTTTACACTACAGCTCCCATTCACTCAGGCTTCCATGTATATGAGGCACTTTTCCAGAGCCAATTTCAGCGATTGTCAGACCGGTGAGCACACAGCAGGCTGAGGCATGTGAAGGCGTAAAGGCCACCTCACATCTGGCTGGTACATTATTGCACACTAATATCTTGGGAAAACAATTGATGAAAGGGCTTTTAGTGACATATCAGTCACGGCTGATCCCTGGGCCTCTGTGCCTTTTTCTCCTCATCAGGGAGAGGTGGTGGATGTCCAGTACGGCAGCGTGGACGACCTGCGGCGAGCCAAAGACAGCCTAAACCTCACCGACCGGATTGCTGTGGTCAAGCTTGGCCAGGCACCCTTGCTGTACAAGGTAAGCTTAAAGCTGTACCCCTGCCCTGCTGATAAGAGGATCACGCGTGTGATTTAATGCTCCACCTGCGATGTACCTGATGCTACAGCAGGACAAATATTCACTCAGATGGAGAGAGAACTTTTCATCTGAGAACTTTTCATCTTTAAAAGCATGAGCATGGTATGAATAAACCCTCATTTCCATATAATAGGCTGTTTAAAACCAAGTTTTCAAAAATGATCTCAGGTATTTTTGTATGCTTGTATCAAGGCAGCAAGTATCCTTGCCAGCATTTGAAGAAAGTGCAGCTCACTACAGAGCGACCTGAACACGTCATATTTCACATGTCTGGCCAAGCGGTCCTAACTCTTTATGTTATATCTGGTGTGAATTTATCACACCTGACTTGTGCCTCTGCAAGTCTTCAATATGCCTTCATAAGAAATAACCTTAGCAACGCATTGATTAATTATTGCTCTTTCTGCTTGGATGTGCGCCACATTCTGCTCAAAGCTGTTTTTTCCCTGTCAATTAGAAGATGGCAGGGAAAATATAAATTCCAATCCAGTTAATCAAAACATAAACATGTGCTAACATGTTAATTATGGATTCATTTATCTGCAGTTTCCACTCAATTAAAAGTAATTCAATTTTGCAAACCTGAAAGGATCCTCAGTGAGGAGGAAATGTCTTATTTTAACATGATCATTTAAATACATGTAAATATCCAAGAGAAAAATACAGTGTGATAAGATGCAAAAGCATTTTTTTTTTTGACAACAATGTTTTTCAGTTCTTGAAAAAAATTAAAAAAAACAAGTAACAAGGCAGTATTCCTTAAGTCTGACTAAACTATTGAGCCCACAAATCAAAGAAGGCTTATTAATGGCATTTTAATCTACTGGAATATGAGGTTAGCAACAAATAGCTGCTAATGAGCCATAACAGTAGAGTAAATGGAGGTTCCCAGAAATATAATTTTAAAGAGGAGGTCATCTTAGTGAATTTACATTCACACAGTGAGCCTTTTAAAAATCCATTACAGCAGATATTGACTGGTGTCACATGGGACCCTTCTAGTAACAGGCTGCTGACCCATTTTTCCTCCTCGCCCACATTTTGTGACAAATTTGATCATGTGGGCTTCACAATGTCCCCGTGTGTCAGCAGCTGAGAGAAATGATCGTCCTTTACATGTAAGTGGGGAAGGATGATTGATGAGCACTGTACTCACACTAATGAGTGTGTGACGGTGACTGCCGGCCCACCGCTACACACAGGCACACGCACGCATGCACACACACACGGAACACACATCTTGAGCTACAATCTCGTAGCTCCATTCATATCAATGCATTTGAGGCTGAGCAGAATCACAATGTGAGCTCATTACTGTGTATTGTCAAGTTCTTGCACAATTCACAAAGTGCATTGATTTGGGCTTGTCACTACGATCGACGTGGCTGTCAGTCATGTGTGCATGCGTGAGTCTTCTCTCACTCTTCTTTCATACGAATGCACCGCATAGTAATAAATAAATGTCCCATCATTCCCTTTGGTGTGTACAAAAGGAACAGGAACATTACATTTCAGCAAGAGAAAGAAAGTTGTAATCGCTGGGACACTGACGGCAGGAACTTCAGTCACAAAGGCTCAGCTGGCTTTTGTTTCAGTAGTAGAGACGAGCGTGACACCTGCGGTTGGATCACTGGGAGAGAAGTCCATGCTCAGTATGTGAAGTTGTGGACGGCAGAGTACAATCGAAGGCCGTCATGCCCGTGCATTGGCGAGATTTGTAGCCTCCATCCCAGGAGACTGAGAATAACAGTACAGGACATGAAGAGACTGTGTCAGCAAGAACAGTCAACCGACAAGCACATAGAGAAGAGGGATGTTACGATAGCGCTGCAGTGCATAAAACCCTCATCACAAAGATGAATGCGAGAAAACATAAGCACCAGGCCACAGCGATGTGGGAAGTGATCGAGTGATATGGTCAGATGAGTCATCCTTCACCATATTCTTCACAAGTGGGTGAGTGCATGTGCGACTTACACCGAGAGACACGTGAGGACCTGACAGTTCGAGCCCTTAAGTGAGGGGTTCAGGTGGTTCTATGATGCAGTGGGCAGCGGTTTGCTGCTGTGGTTTGAGTCCACTTGTCTCCTTCCAGGAAAAGATTCAGTGCAAATCAATATGAAGCGGTTCTGAGTGAACTTTGTTCTACTTGATGATAATACAAAATTATTTCACAAAAAGAACAAGCAAAGGAGTGAGAGTTTGAGGGAAGCATGGCTAGGGAGCTGGCTGAGTGTGCCAGGGAAGAGGCAAGCAGGGGGCCCCGAGCAGCCAGAAAAGTGATAGTTACTTTTCACACAGTGTTGTAAAAGCAATCATGATTCTTGTAGAATTTGGCCAAAGTTAAAAGAGGGAGTTGATCACCGAGCAGGGAACAGGAATGTGTGTGAATTGGCTGATGGGAGAAGAACTGGAGAACACGCTCTTAGCCAGCACACACGCTGTCGGGAGCAAAGCACCGGATGGGACAAAGCAGTAGAGTTTGGAGATTTGTAGTAGATGCCAATGTTCAAAAGATGCTATTATGTTCGTGTTATGTTCCGATCTACTTCCTTTTTCCTGTAATTTGTTCTATAGGTCTAAGAGCAAATTACAGGAATAAGGCTAAAAATATTAAGTGTGCAAAAGCATAGTACGTGTGATTCACGTGCATGGACATATTTACATCTGTGTGTTTTATTGTGTGTCTGTGTGTGTGTGTGTGTGTGTGTGCGCGTGTGTGTGTTTCTGTTTCCAAGTGAAGGACAGAGTTGTTATGAAGGGAGGAATGACCATGGCTGGTGTCACATATTCAATAATAGTCATCCATGCTCATAAAAAAACAAGGACGCTGCCCCTCCCTTGGACAGCAGTGGAATTCAGCTCTGCAGGGAGCAGCCGCAGCGCTGCGTCCTCCCACTCACAATGGGTCCTCGGCTGTTTCTGAATGAATCTGCGGAATAAACAGCAGCGCAGTACAGTTATCAGGAGGAAAGCAAAGTCAGAAGTCACATCAGAACTATGGACTGGTGTGCCTTCTTATGCCTGATGGATATCAGAGGAGCAACACAGAGAGCTCAAGTCAAGTGAAAATGGGTTTAAAAACATTAGCGTCTTGGTTTGAGCGATTGTTACATACATACATTATACATTTTACATTCTGCATTTGCTTTGTATTTTTAAATTTGAATATCTGTCTTTTCTTCTGTCTTGTCCAATGTGTCTCTGTGTGGATGTCCAGCTGTCCCTTCTCTCTGAGCTGGGTTTTGGAGGTGCTCTGCTTTACGTTGACCCCTGCGACGCCCCCCCTGGCCGCCACACCTGGAATCAAGCGTTCAGAGTCACCCTAAACCCTGGAGGAAATCCTGCCATTGGTAAGTGATTGTATTTGAATGAGCAACATTCATTTTTCCTCTCTATTAAGCCAATGCGGGGGGGGGGATGCTGCAGTTACGTTTTGTCAATTCTTTATTAAATTGGTGTTAAATCCTGGAACATCCCTCTGTCCAGTCAGCCAACATGGTTCCTCTTGCTTTTCATTTGTGAACAACTGCTCCATTCTATGTACCGTTGTCCATGGAAAGGTTCAAAGGTTCACACTTTTATTTACAACACTTATGGAATGCAGAAAGATTCGAGCAATTCTTACATTACTGACATTTATCTCTAAGTTCATCTGGAGTTCCTTCAGACTAAATGACCCGCAGTAGCCAAGCCATTCAAACAAGGATAAATAAAAGATATATATAAAAAAGAGAAAAAGATTTGCACACTGCACTTTGTGTTGTTGTCCTTCTCAATTTCATTGATCATATGAAGAATTGATATCAAGCTGAAGCTTGTTTGGGGTCACTGCTGAGTTCTTGGTCACCTCCCTAAACAAGGGCCTTTTTGCTGCTTTGGCCAAATGTTGAACTCTCCAGTGGGTGGTTCCACCCTTTTTCCATTTCACTTGTAGAAGTGGTTATATCTTTTTCTGACGTATGATTTGCATCAAAGAGGTTGACAGAGAGTTCCCAGGACTTCATGTGTTAATTTACATCCTGACATGTTTGGTGGATTGTCCAGTTAATTCAATGTGCCACTGATGAACTTGGGACAAGTGAGGCGTGATACCACTGCTTTCCTTTATAAATCAAAGCAGTGCATGCCAAATTTTTCAAACAAGATTTTTAGGATTCCATTGAATGAGATCAATCATAGCTTATTTGAAACAGGTGATTTCCTAGTAAAATGCATTAAAAAGGGAAACTGAATTAAATTACTTCAAATAACTTCAAAGCACAGATCAGTTCAAGTACTCTGGATTATCGCCATTGTGCAAAACATACTTGTTTTGGCCTCAGACAGAGAACATAATATCTCTCTGTAGCTCTGTCTTTTCTACTGTATTTAAATCACTCTCCCATGATGGATGACCTCCCTGACCCTCAGCCTTGTCCCCACTTCCTGTTTTTCTGCCCGGTCTGGCCAATGGGGACATGTCATTACCATTGAAGTATCTTCAGTCCTTGTAAGAGTCCCAGTACCACAGTAGCAAGACCCTGTAGAGCTCTGCCAGATGTCTGGACTGCTGTGTGTGTGTGTGTGCGTGTGTATTTAAGTGGAAGAGAGCGAGACAGATGCTGGCTGTCTGGTCTCTCACCAATTGCACTGCTCTCAGGTCCCCGGTGCTAAAACAGCTCAGAAGAACAGAAGATGTAAAAGGACACCTCATTACTCATATCAAGCGTACTTTGTTCAACTGCCAGACACTGCCTCGGTTAAATCTCTTTATTAATCCTGAAAAAAAATCTTCAGTACAAATTATGCTACTGCGGCATGAGGTGCAGGCTAAGAACTCAGACAATGTAAATGAAATAAAGAAAACAGGTAATATGATATCAAAGCAAACATTTTCAACACATGCACCTTTTTACCATTGAGTTTGTTTGTTTTTTTCCACAATAACAATTCAGTTAATTCAGATCCCTCTTTGTGTTTGTATTAATGCAAGTGGTGGGATTTGCCATGACATTTTGACCTTTTCAAAATTGTAGTCTCCATCATCAGACTGTTGCACAGTTGAGTTGAGGTATAGTATTGAATTAATTCCTCCAGTCAGCACTCCCCCCCAACTGCATCTGCACCAAATGGTGGAACACACCATTAGGAATTGTAGTTTGCAGCTAGAAGCAATTGCACACCAAGAGGCAAAAGGTTAGCAGAGAGAGGAGAGTAATCAGATTGTAGCCAGTCATCCATTTAGAAAACAGTAACCCTTAAATGTAGATTGCATTCTTTCTGCAAAATAGTCAAACCAATATGAAGCTGTTGGCTAACACCTCGGTTCAGTGTGGCCACAGAACAGCTTTTCATTCCAGTGCCTTTAACAAATCAGATCAGATAAGACCTTGAAAATGCCAGTCTCAATGTATCTAATTTTATATAGGCTTTAACATGAGATACCATAGAGATAACATATTGTATTCATATAACCAGTGCATTATTAACAGGATGTAATACTTTGATGACATATATACAGATATAGAGAGAGATCTACTTTAGTCATCAATTATGAAATTGTCATGTTACAGCAGCATGGCAAGGGCATTGCACATAGAGCGGAGAACAAGAGACTTAATTCAAGAGATGAAAAACCACAAATAAGATGCATACATGCACAACTATGGCTATTGTTTGCAAAGTTAGAAGTATGAATATAACTGAAAAGACATATCTGACTTAGTATGTTATTGTAGGGGTAATCAGAGAGATAAGTGAGATAAGAAACTAGTATAGTATACCATATACATTCATCAGCCATTTTATTAGATACACCATGGTAGTATTGGGCTGGAACCCCCTTTGTCTTCAGAACTACCTTAATTCTTTGTAGTATAAATTCAAAAAGGTGTTGGAAATGTTCCTTTGAGATTTTGGTGCATATTAACATGATAGCATCAGACAGTTGTTGCACAATTTTCAGCTATTTATTCAGGTGCTCTAGTGGATGGGGATCAGGTGACTGTGGAAGCCATTGGAGTACAGTGAACTTATAATCATGTTCATGATACCAGTTTGAGATGATGTGAGCTTGGTGACATGTTGCATTTTCCTGCTGGAGGTAGCCATCAGAAGATGGGTACACTCTGGTCAAAAAGGGATGGACAAGGTTACGACCAATACTCTGGGAGGCCCTTTCATTTAAAAGTTATTCAGTTGATACTGAGGCGCCCAAAATCTGCCAAGAAAAACTCCACACTCAAAGTCAATT
This sequence comes from Pseudorhombus dupliciocellatus, assembly GCA_016785235.1. Lineage (NCBI taxonomy): Eukaryota > Metazoa > Chordata > Actinopteri > Pleuronectiformes > Paralichthyidae > Pseudorhombus > Pseudorhombus dupliciocellatus. The sequence goes on along the minus strand of JAFBJW010000059.1, from coordinate 268,866 downwards.
AAATCCAATCAAATCCGTTGAGTGTATTTTGAAGTTGTGTAATTGCTGTGGGCGGGAAAGATTTCATGTATCGCTCCTAATGGCAGTGGAAGCAGACCAGTCTGAGTCAGAGAGTGCTCTGCTGTCTGTCGAAGTGGTGGACACGGCACTTGTGATTGTCAATGATAAATAACAGCCCATTACCCTCTTCTCAAAAGAGTCTGGTTTGCAGACAATGACAGAGCCAGCCTTTTTAATCTCTTCATTAAGTCTGTTTTGTTCACTGGCTCCGATCCTATTTGCCCAGCAGACCACTGTAAAGTATACTGCACCAGTTATAGCACGCTGATAAAGATTTCCAACATCTTGTGCACACGTTGATATCCACTTGTTTAAAGGTCTTCCTCAGTAAACAGTCTGCTCTTCACTTTCTTTTAAACAGTGTGTCGTGTTGGTTTCCTGCTTCAGCCTTCTGTCAATGTGGACGCGCGAGTACTTGTGATCTTCCACATGGTAAATGGACTGCATTCATATAGCACTTTCCTAGTATCGTTCTAGTCTATGATCAGCTCTTTGTTGCTCAATTGGGGCAATTCTGGGTTGAGTGTCTTGCCCAAGGACACTTTGGCATGGAAATGGGAATCCTGGAGATTGAACTGCCGACCTTCTGGTTGCAGGACAACCACTCTACCCCCTCTGCCTGTGCCAGTGCCTGTGAAAGAGGCCTCTTCCTCCTGAAGTTGATCACCAGCTCCCCTGGTCTTGGCCACATGCCTCAAGATGCAATTGTTACTTACCCTCCACCTCTCTTTGTAAATGATATGGGAGCATTCTCAATGCTAGATGTGCAACATCCGGGCCACAGACACTTTCTTTGCATTTCATATGTCCGGGAAACCTGGAAAAGGCGCACAATGTGAATGCAGTCATATCTCAGGATATTCCCTCTGGGTCTTAATCAGTGAACTGAGCTCATCCCTCTCATTCCCCAAGGACCTTACACTCACCATTAACACCACTGGAAAGGAATGTTTAAGTTTCATCCTGCTTAGTTAGCTCTGCATGCCTGGCATCTCCTGTGCAGCTTCGTCGGGATTCCAGGTCTTGCGATGGGCAGACCCTTGAGGAAAAAAGCTCTTACTCCTCTCTGCATGGCTCTTCATAACAGAGTGTGGAAAGTAGCAGGAAAAAGTTGGTAGTAGTAGTAAAAAATTCAAATTCAAGAAAGAAATGTTTTCTCTTGGAACAGTTTGATACTTTCCATAAAAGTTGTTAACACAGCGATGAAAGCTCTTTTTTGAATCTGGAACTTTATTTAATACAATCCTGTCCAGCATCCCAAACATACTGTGAGCTTCACATAGAGCCAGCACAAAGCCCCAGACATGACATGGGGGGAAAAATGTAATTTGTTTGCATGAAATATGGAATTGTGCAAATGAAATATAATGTTGTAGCGTAAGAAAATAAAAAGTCCTGTTCATTTCTGATTGCTGATAAAATGAAGTCTCCTAAATAAGAAAAAAAAAATGCTTCCTTTTGGTAATGGACCAGAATTATCATTTTGTTGTTGTTCATTCATTCATTTTCCAGGAAGACCATTATCTCTTGTGTCATTTCACATGTCTCCAGTTTACATTTCCCTCGACGTGAGTGCAGTTGATGCAGATTCCTACCTAATGTCGGTACGCAATGCCCCTGAGAGGAAGAAAAGAATGAGGCCAGCATTGCCACATCTGTCATCTGGCTTTACGAGAGTCAAATCTCTTGCTGATGCTGTTTAAATTTGGAAAACTGTTCATTTTATAGAATACAGTATATGCAAATTATTCCCACTGCTGTATTTTTCTGCTTGTCATTCTAAAAATCATTGTCATTACAGAAATTGGTCGTATAGTTCTGACATGACAGAGATGAAAGGGAATGCTCCTGTATGGGAGAGGAGGGAAAGTGTTTTTCACTCCAAGAACTGTCATCATTAACTGGTGCAGGAATAAACATATCACTTTCCAACACTATGCAGTTTGTGAGCACATGCAAATTCTCACATGTATGAATGTTGTATGAACACATTATTTAGTCAGATAAGACATCAATTTCAGCACCTAGAGCCTTATAAATTGTCTAATTTTTAGATTTCCGTAACCAATCTCTATGTATACAAACAAACTGTGTGCAGTCTGCTCTGTGTGGGTTTCCTGCCACAGTCCAGACATGTATGTCAGGTGAATTGATCGGCCCGTAGGTGTAAATGATTGTCTGTCTGTGTGTGTCTGTCCTACAATCAACTGGCGACTTGTCCAGGGTGTCTCACCCTATGACAATTGGGATTGGCTTCAGCCCCCTGCGACCCAGTAATGGACAAGCCATTGAAGATGAATGAATTAATGCATCCACTCTATAGTGTGGCAGCTGCACAGGGTTGTTTAAAGTCTGGCTCATCGGGTACATGAATGAATGAGTACAGTGACATACTTTCTTATGGTTTGTCTCTTTGTTCACAGGCAGAATGTGAAAACTCTCTCTCATACCACTGGCCAAATTGTTTCCTACTACTGACGACAACAACAGTCAGCTGCCTTTCTAGTTTGGAAATTGAACCCATTAGTAAAATCAATGCAAGCTCCACCATTATTCCATTCATATTATTTTTAAAATGAAAAGGCGGATCTTGTAAAATTTCCTAGAAATGATGTATCATAGAAACTAACTTCCTTAATATTCTAATGGATCCTAATGGACATCGATGGTCATAACCCTGACCTGACCTGTGACTAACATAAGCAGAATAATGTTTTATTCAAAAGAAAAGGATGCTGTAAATTAAGAGTAGATGTTATGGACAAACAAATAACATTTTAAGTAACAATATATTTGCAATTTGCAGACTTAAAAAAAAAAAATAAAGTTCTCAAACACTTGAGCCAAACAATTCCTTGTAATTGACTCTAATGCAGGCCATCTTTCCACACTTCATGTGCACTTACTTTTTGAGAACTGTGGTGTGTCCCCCTGTTATTGTCGACCTGGTGTCTTGTACCTGCTTTTCTTAGGCAGGAATGCTTCCACCACTCAGGCCATTAGTGTCTTAAGAGCTTCATAACATGCTCAGTGCTCACTGGTGTAAACACCACCTCCCTGTTTCGAAATACAAAACATGAAGCTGTCATGAGTGTTCCCAGAGCGGCAACGCTACACAAGAAGAGCTTTTTAGAGGGAATAATTTATCAGTGCTGTATTTCAATGCGGCCCATATTCCGACCTTTCAGTTTATTATTTGGACTTTCTTGTGTCCTTCTCGCCTCCTCCATCCTCCTCCTTCTTCACCTTGTTAATTTGACTGTTCCTGTAGTGTCGTAGCACTGCAGTGTTTAAATATGCTGCCTGCTGAGGCAGCCACAGCAAATCAAAGCCTCTACTATCTCATGCATACATCCTTCCCAATTCCCATATGTACTATATATACCATGCATTTAGGTGTGTAAATGTGGGTTGTTTCTCCGACTTTTGCCTGCATGGTAAACTCAGTGATCTAGGAAGTGTGTCTAAGAGCGTTGCATTATTTTTCTCGTGTGTGTGTCTCTTGGCTTTATATTCATGTATGTGTCTACAGTGTCACATGAAGCGATGCGTGGATGACAAGAGAGAAGATTCCTTCAGAGCCTATAGTGTTTGCTTGGATATCATCGGCAGGTGTTCACTGTCAGGTTTATTCCTAGTTGCTCCGGCATTCATCTCGTCTGTGCACCATGCTGGTGTAGCATTCTGTTATTCTTCAGAGAGATACCACCACTTGATATCCTTTCTTGCACCATAACTGTCTTGGCACTTGGAATAAATCTCAAAGCCAACACCCAATCTTCATATCCCAGACTGGAAATAGGCTTTGTTTGATTTTATCTATAAAAGATTTGTTAGTATTTTAACAGAAAACACACATGAATAGAACACATGTTTGAATTGCAAGTTGCAATATATGTATTTGGAAAGTAACACCTTTAAAAAGGGATTGGACAACATCATTACTTCTGAGTACAAGAACCATCCTTACACCAAATTACAAGCTCACACTAGAAGAGGCTGATCAAAATTAGACCTTTGTGCGTGTAGACAGACAGTGAGAGAGGAATGTACCGTATATTTACTGTCAGTCTGAATGAAGCCTTATCCATATCTGAGCTTCATAAGTCCGGCTTGTTGGTAGTAATGTAGATGACTGGACTGGAATACAGTGAAATGATATAATTTGTACTGTGATTCTGTTCACATCTATCAGTAGGGTTCAGGGTTGGTGGTGCAGATGCAGATTTTGGACTTGTTTCCATCCATTAACACAGTGGGGCAATCTGCCCAAAAAAACAAGTCATGTTCCAGATTTATGTGAGAGCAGAATGCAAGAGGGAAATACACCCTGTGTTCCCTTTGTGAGGAAAAAAAGAGAAGTAATTGTATCTGGCATCTTTTTCTTCTCAGACAGTTCATTTCTTTTGCCACGTTGTTGCCCCTGTTACTGAGGCAATTTCCTCTCTGCTTTGGATGTGGCTGCCATGTGTGGGTCTTGTTTTGCACTGGCGTCCTTCTGTATCCTCATGCTGTGATTAACAAATGAGAACTGCTGGTCATCGGTTTGTGCTCGCTCTGTGTATGTGCCCTCTTTAATATCACACACCACTGTTTGTGTGCAAAGATAAGATTGCATAAATTGTGTTAACCTTTAACATGCAGCGCCTCGTTTTCTGCACTCTTCTGATATCGTCAAATCGAGAATGTTCAGACCACTTCAATGTGTTCATTTCAGAGCCGGTAGACAGGTGGCTCTTTTCATTGTGTCCCTTGGGTTATTTAGAAACCTCGGCTGGATTCAAATGAGTTCAATGAATAGAAAATGGAGTCATTAGCATATTGATTTAAATACAAGGTTGCTACAAGACACCGTTTTTCCTCTCCTTTAAATGGACAGTCATAGCTGGGGTAATGTTAACACAGCAACGGAGACACAGTGGGTCCAATGCAGGATGTCAGGATCAAAAGCACCTCTGCTTCAACTTTTCAAGTGTTTCTGTAATAAAAACAGTACTATATTATACTGCAAAACCTTACTTTATTTGCACACTGACAAGAGTATTGGGCAGTGGATATCTCTGAAATAACTTGAGATTATTGTGCATCCTTTCTTCAGTGTCACAGTTTCCTTCATGAATATTGATATCGGAGGAAATGTAGGGTTTTCCATTTTATCTAAGAACATGGTCCCAAGACCGTTTGACGAAGCTTCATCTTAACTTAACTCTTAAAAAATGCATGTCATGTACATAAGTGGATTGTTGCAGTAAGGGAGAGTGAATCACTTGTCAGTTGAGTGTCCAGTGACAAGCCCAGTTCCATAGCAGTCTGGATGGGGGCTGTCTGTGGTAATTGTCCAGTAGTTTGGTCTCATCCAAGTTAATTTTCAGGTGCTGTGCAGACATCCTACAAAACATGTTTTACCCTTTTAATCATATGTAAGTGTTGGGTGTGACAATATGTGGACACGCCATCCTTTGAAAATTATTATATTTGTACAGCAGTAATAAAGCATCATCTGCATTGTTCCATGCAATCCCATAGTAGTCAGTAGCTACTCCAAGCTGACACGCAGACACGAAATTGAAGATATAAGTGGTTTTGAGAGGATTGTACACTATAAAGCTTGGATTGCCATGTATTAATATTTATATCAGACAGTTTTTGAATGCCTCGTAATAATCTGAGGGGTAATGCTTAAGGTTCAGGGAAGATTAATGGCTCATAAAAAGGCTGATGTTATTTGAAGGTCCCTGACTATTAATGTTACTAAACACCAGTCCACTACTTTGGATTCTGCCGTAGCACATCGGGTTGAATTGGCACTTGATGCTGTTTTTGGCATGAATTGTGAGGTGCAAAATCTATTTTTTCCCAGCACTTTTACGAATAAACTTAGATCATTATATTCCATTAACCTAAGGTGACATCAGTTGACATCATCCTATGATTCACCATTAGCTTTTACAAGGGTATGATTATAAAATGTGGCACGGAGAGGGGAGTTTGGTTTCCATCACATGAATGTTAGTTTACTCACATTGCTGTGAGTGTTATAACCAAAGAGCATACATCCCATACTAACAAGGACAATAGCAGGCATCTTGTCAAATCTGCTTCAGCCTGATGACAAGTGAGATTAGCACGCTGACCTGCGACCGCAATGGAAGGTTAAAACTAACTTCCAGTGAGTTCTCATCAAGAATTAGCTCACACAGTTTTCAGGAGAAACTGCTTTCTTTCTGCTTACTGCGGAGAGTTACAGTTACAGTTAATTGGCTGTTTAGTGGGACACATTTGAACAGTGGAGTATGGGGGCTGAAGCTGTAGCATTAGCATCAGCCTGAATTATGCATGGAGGTTAAAGCACCTGAAAGCTTCTCTTTATGATTTATTAATGTCGGCTTGCTGATAGGAATGGATTAGGTCTGCGACAGGGATACCAAATTATGACACACACGGTGGTCAGAGCAGAGTTGTGTTACAAAACTGGCTGAAAATCAAAGCCACCTTCCAGTGGCGCCTAACATTTATAAAACTGTGGGTGCTCACAGGAAAAGTCAAAATCGTGAGTGCAGAATTGAAGGATATTTCAAAATGTACCATCTTCAGCCTGTTCTTCAGGCTGTAGCTTGTAGGTCGCTGGCCTTTACCCACAATTCAGGGATATAGCATTGTGAGACATATTCTTTGGTAAATTAGTATTTTGCCTTGAAATAATGTCCTTTAGCAAGTACATAATATAACTTGTATCAACTATGTAAAGAAGTAATGTAGGGGTAGCACTATAGGAACAAAGTTACAGTTGTAACTTATAGTTCAGCTTTTCACCTGCACGATAATCTGTGTTTTTAATCACACTTTGAGTGCTCGTCCTGTAACACCCTCAGCTCAATGAGCCACCAGGATCCCCCTCACATCCTCAGACTCTGCCACATAATCCTCTTGTACTGTCACAACAGCTAAATCTGCCACCTGTGTCAGACACGATCCTATTATCTCCCCTTTACAATCTAAACACTGCTGGAGCTGCCCGACACTGTGTTGGAAAGATAGACAGGTACATCCTGTTTGAAATTCCTGTCACACTGCCTTCTCTGAACTTTGCCTTTCAGCCCATTTCACGCCTGATCCATCATGCGCATCGAGTGAGTGTGCTTAACCCACTAAAGGACACAGTTGGCCTTCATTACATTACTTCCTGTCTCCCAAAATGCTTTGCTCCAGTTTTTGCTATGATTCTGGTGTGTTAGGGGTGGTGTGCAGGTGGTTGCGGGGTGTTGGATGTTCAGGAGAGCTTTAAATTAGCCCCCCTTGCCTCTTGTCGAGAGGCCACGGTCTTCTGAGGTAACAGATATGCAAATAACGCAGAGGCCTGCGTATATTTCCAGGCGGTGTTGTGTCTCGACACTCGGTCAACAACATTATGGAAATGTGCAGAGGATTCCTCGGGTCTCAGTGTTTGAGTTGGATAACAAGGCAGTCCAATGAGCCTGTTAGCACAGCAGCAGTGACAGAATGAGGTGTTTGTATTGTCACACACTGTATCACAGCATATGACAGGTGGGAGAGGCGCAGAGAGAATGATGTACTGTAGTCACGGAAGCGGCGAGAGAGGTAGAAAGCACAAGTGATCAAAGTTGTACATCCTCTTCCCTTTCACTCTGTTTACGAAAGGAAACCTGCAAACACATTTTGAACTCTCTTCTTTCCACTGTCTTTTTTCAACTGTCAAATGTTTTGTTTGTTGAGTTTAATTGCTTATCAAAACCAACATCCCACTGTGGTGTGAATCCACTGCACGCTTGCATTATCAAACTCCGGTTTATTTCTCGCTCATGCATGTGTGTGTACTTTACCACATCATCTCCGGCCCGCTTGATGTGACGGTGTAAGTGAAGTTTACGGAACACATCCTCGGCCGTTTTTTTTATGTCACCGTGAGAAATTGAGATGTTGCTAATGCAGAGCGTGTTTGCTTAATTGCGTCTGCATAATTATTGCCATTCTCAAGTCTATTTCTCCGTGCCTGTAGAAGTGGGGGGGGGGGGTGTTTGTGCCATTTCGATATGCATGTGTGTAAGAATAGAGTCCAGTGGGAAATTTGAACATCTGTGTCTCACTGCCACATTGTCCCCTGGAGAGAGCTGCAAATAGAGGATCTGCCTGAAAGGAATCTGCTTTAGCAGGTAGAATATGGAAAGAATTGAGTAGCATATGGTTAACCTGGCAATTACATACACATTTGTATACTGCAGCTTGCTCTCATCATAGTAGAATAACTGTGTTCCTTGTAATTATGTAGACCTTCATAGAATGCATAAAAACACGCACTTCAAAGCTGCCCACCTGGAGCAAGCTAGTTGCAGATTGGAGATTTTGGTTGGGTTTCCCCCTGGGACACGTACAGCGCCAGTCTTTGGAATGGGCAGCTGGCCACAGTGGCTTCTTGCCGGGAGATGAATCGAGAATGATTACCTTTGTGTGACTGCGTTCTGCATATTGCTCATTGGCATGTCACTGTAACCTTGACCTAATCCTTTTAAGTGCCTCTGCCTGGAAATGTCCTTTTCTTCAGCTTTTGTTGTTTTACAATATGTAGCATCAAGCTAATTTGTGCAATGCCGCCATGGAAATGTCATCCATTCACAGGCATTGGATCGAGTGACGAGGTGTGGCATCAGATTGCGCCTCCTTTAGCCTTTTACTTAGAGGAAAAAATAGGCCTCATTGACAAAAAGTGGAAACAAAGCATTGTCTTATTATCTTAATCCACAGACAACTGTCATGTTGGAGCAACCGGCTGCAGTTCTCTGCAGTCCATGTTATCCATCCCAGTAATGCACAAAGAGTAGTGGGATGAGATGAGCAGAGGACAAATGACATGAATCCATGAACACTGGGGTTTTGTACTTGATATTCTCTGACTTTCTCTTCGCAGCTGTTGTTCTTAATTTCCTGTCCAGCAGTCCACAATAAGTCTTTTTCTTTTTCTTCATGGGGTTTAGTCTTTCTCTCCCCACAAAGTAAGCTACATTGGATGGCAATAAGCACAGGCAGAATTAGTTACCAAACCGTATATCTTCTCTGCAGTTGTCCCTTTTTGCCAATTAAGCTGTTTTCCATTCCAGCTTCTCTGTCCCTCTCTCTCGCTGCTTATATATTTTCTGGCCGTTGCGCCCTGCAGCTCATTTGGGATGAGACCGACACTTGATTCTGGCCAAAGAGAAAAGTGTTTTACCCAACAAGGACTTGTAACAACCACAAGCTTCCTCAGCAGCATATGGCTCCCTATTAGAATGTGTATTATGGAAATGCAAGACAACCAAAGTGGTGAAAACTAGGGACATTTTCCTCATCTCTCCTCCTTTCAACTTTGCTTTCTCTCCTTATTTGTACATGTTGGGCATTCTCTGATATAGTCATGAGTACTTCTGGCTCTAACAACATACTCTTTAAGATAAAAATGTACTATTTTGAAATTACAATTTAGAAAAAAAGCTGTAAATGTTTGTCAAAGTGTGAGGAATAATTTTGTAACTTTCACTGATAAGTGGGTTAGAAATTGTCCCAGAAACGTGGCAGCTGCATCAAACTGCAAGGTGCCATTTTGTGCGTGTGTGTGTGCAAATATCTCATTTTAATATAAGAAAGCTTCACATTTGGGTCACATTTAAATGAATGCAGCAATATACACACCTACTTCAAAGCAACCTTGTTTTCTATAAATACAAAGGACCTTATCTCCCACCCATGCCTCCACCCGGGGCGACACACCTGAGTTTGCCACTTCCACAATGACAGTTCTCATTTTCCTGTTCAGCGCCCATGTAGTTTAACACAAGTGAATTATAATTGTGAGCGTTAGATTGCAACGCAAATTTGCGTGTTACCATTTGAGTGCCCATGGGCGAGTTGGTGATGTGTGGTCAACGATGTTGTTGGTATACTGCGATTTTCAAACGGTGGAGAGCAATTTGCACTCACCCAGCATAATTGAACTCTTCCCCTCTAACCAAACTGAAAGGGAGGTGGTTCATCCAACAGGCTATTGTATGTTACAGCCACAACACACCCAGGAATATTTGAGCACAAACATTCTGAACAAAGCTCTTGGCCCTTTGAAGCTTTCCTGAGGTTGTTAAACATTGAAGAACGTAAGTACTTCCTACATGTATTAAGGTCATTAAAATGACGTGCTGTACTTTGTTTCCACATTTCTGGCGAATACTGCATAAAGCCAACAAATAAAATTGTCGCTTGGGAAAAAAAGCTCGAACAACCTTTAAATGCCACCTCAAACTAATGACATGTGTTGGCTGAGTATCTCACACAATTCACACTATTTGACTTGTGAAATGTATGTTGAATTTCCTGCCTAGCAGGTGACAAATTTCACTTTGGTGTATTTGGGGGTATGATGTAGAGTTGTGTTGATGTATGCTGTTACAGCCATATACACAGGTCTAGCTGCAGATACTAGAGGCCTCAGACGACATGTGGTGCAGATTGAAGAGCCTAGCTGTGGCTGAGAGTTAGGTCATCCTTCCAACCAGAAGGTCGGCAGTTTTCCCCATCTGCATTCGGCAAGATGCTGAACCCCAGACTGCCCCTCATAGAACAAAAAGTGCTATGAGGGGCAAAAGTTTTTTTTTTTAATCTACTAACCTTCTTCCCACATGAACATCCATAATTAGTCTGGTATCCATTATAGAATTATATTATATCAATAAAGCAGGGTTAGCCTTCAAAATTAACAGATTGGTGAATATAAATGTAACAGTCCAGTAAAAGTCCCCCAGTGCTCATATTGTTCAAGTTTAATCATTAACACACACCCACAAGGGTTGGGCCCTTCACCCTACGCTTCAGGGAGGGAAGAGGCTCTCCCTCTTGAGGTCTGAGCTAAGTCTGTCAAATCAAACTGTGTGTTTATCCCTCTCTGACTCATTTCCCCTGTCTGTCAGTGTCATTATGTCTTTTTATCTCCCAGCCGCTCTCCCTCCCTCTCCATAAGCAGCTTTAGAAGAACCACTCTGAGTTGAAGCCACAAGCGGAGCATGTCTTCTCTCGGGCTTACACACCAACTGTAGTGGGTCAGACTCCTTAACTGTGAGCCTGTCCAGAGGGGAAGATTGCCCTTACAATAGCCACTTGTCGGCACTGCAGGGCTTAAAGCCCCACTCCATTATGGCAAAGTAGTGGTGCCTTCTTGTGAAATGGCATTACATCACTGACTGCTTTGTTTATACTTCAGGTCAACACATTACGCTATAATC